>LPNX011106768.1:5465-102713 GCA_001517045.1 Pseudotsuga menziesii | reverse complement strand
TATATATATATATATATATATATATATATATATATATTCATTTCTATTGAATTTTAGATGTATGGGCTTTCATTTAGTTTCTTTGTTTCTTGCAGATTTTAACAGAATACAACCTTCATTCAAGGACAATAGTACTTAATAGGCCTCGACAACTTAATGTGCACTCACACTTCATGGTAAGCATAAGGATTGCAAAAGTGTTGATCTTTTACTTATGATGTTCTCAAGTTCATGTATACTGTGTTCTCTCTATAGCTTCAACTTTGATTTTGCATATACAACTAAGATTGCACGAATTACCCTATGATTGTTTGATTTTGTATATACAACTAAGACTGGAAGAATTACCCTATGATTCCACCCCAAGTTGACACAATTATAGATCCATCAACCCCATACCCAAGTAAAAAACAAGGTGGCTTGGAGAAGAAATAAAATGATGGAAGGACATTATTTTCAAAGATGGGAGCATAGACATAGCTCAGCCGATTCAGCGCCCAAGCTAGCTTTGAAGGATGTCCACTTCATTCCTTAGTTGACAATTCAAACCTATATCATTAACAACGGAAAGTCAACATCGACAAAGCAATCCTGTAACCAATGCTGACATGAATTGTCGGACATAATGGAACAGTTGTGACAACAATAGGTGTATGTTATTGAGGTGATTGGTAGTAGATTCAGTTACATGTTCCACTATAAATACGTGACATCCATCAAAAGGATGAAGGAAGGAATTTTAGACTCATAATTTCAAGAGGCATTGAAGAATAAAGTGCAGGTTGTTTCTTAAACTTGTCCGATCTGTAGTGAGGTTCAAAGAATGTTGTTCTAAATTCTATTCACAACAAGTAGGTTCAGATAGATACAAGGATATAGCACAATGCGGTTATCCAAAAAATGTATACAAATAAATAAGTCTTGGTCATTCAAAACCTGTTCACTTTAGAGAGGTTCAAATATCCACAGTATGGAAGGATAGATTATATATTTTTTTATCATATTAATATTTACATGGTTTTATTATATTATGGTAAACCTAACACATTTTTTATATCTATCTAAATAAGTATATCATATATGTATAAGGGTTTATGTAAGTTAATGCTTCTCTTATGATAAGCGAGTAATAATTTACCAAGCATGATTCTAATTTTGTTGGGTGTCGCTTTGATTTGTTGAAATAAACAAGAAAAATGGAAAATAAAAAGAAGCTTGTCGGTTTGATTGGAGGAACGAGAATAAGGTTGCTCTTATTTTAAGTAAATTAGATATTGAAGTTGATATGCGGCCTCTAATGTGCTAAATTTATAGTTTGATATGTAGATGCAATTATTGAGTAAATAGAGAAGAAGAGTTAATAGTTGAATATCTAACCCTCTCTGACCTTGTATTTCTAAGGATAAATTTGTTTGATATCGGATTCTGAACATAGATAGAAGTTTTTATAAATTTCATGATAATAATATAACATATAACTAATATAGCTAACTGTTGTTTTTATTTGTGATAAAAATCCTAAGTATCCCATATCACAAGTTTCAAAGGAATAAATCCAAGCACAAGTGAAATTCAATAGAACTGAATTTCCAAAAAACCAACCATTTAGTGAGAAATAAGCTGAGGCACCCCTGCATCTATCGGCATAAACATGGTGACGTGCTCTGGTTAAATACTCAGCTGTGAATAGAAAACTTATTGGTTTCATCAAAAAGAATTTTTTTAAAGTGGTTTGTTTTATTGAACATACATACATCTCTTTTAAATTCAAATTTATCAAGCACTATTTTGGTGTTTGATAAATATGGGTTAAAGATGGACCTATGTTGGTTTTATTGAAACATACACTTTCTTTTATTGAAACAACAATGTTTGAGCTTAAAGTATCCCTGGAAATATTGAACTGGATACTTATTAAAATAAAAATATTTGAGCTCTAAGTATTCCTCATATCAAGTTTGGCAAAGTCTGCAAGGTGTTGCTTCCTTTTCAGTTGCCTGAAGAGGTGATAACGAATGTAATCTTTTCTGAGTAAACTTCATGTACCTAGCTCTGTCACTGGGGCCACCTTTTCATCCACACTTGGATTGTAGAAATTAGCCCTAGAAAGCCTTCCTCTCTCTACATTGCCCTAGAAATCCTTCCTCTCTCTGCATTGTAGAAATAGCACTAGAAATCCTTCCTCTCTCTTCTGCATTGTAGAAATCAACACTAGAAATCCTTCCTATATATGCATTGTAGAAATAGTGTTAGGCCTAACCATATGACCTTTAGTACCCTATTCTAAATCAACATAATCTTTATTTTATTTTATTAGTAACTATCCTACAACTTAGGGATTACCTAAGGGACTTTTCTAGAAGGGTTTTAAATATTTTACATTTAGCTTTCAATCCTCCATTTGTAGGTGGCACCTGGGAAAGAGAGAAAATCAAATCAACATCATTGTCTATTGTAGACTTGTTTGCTGCTCTTTTTCTTTATGATCTTTCTTCTGCTTAACACCGAGGGTTACTTCTGCTTTGCCGTCAACTTTTGCTTAACACTGAGGGTTACTTCTGCTTAACACCGAGGGTTACTTCTGCTCTTTTTCTTTATGATCTTGGAGTGGGCCATGACAGACGTTTTTAACCCTGAGGTGTTTGTTGAGACCACTATAGAATTTGTCCTCCCTTTCTTCAACTCGAATTCCACATGTGTCCTCCTGCTTTGGCTACTCGTGTCCTTTAGTTTCTTTGGCTACTCCATTTGGATTTGTTAAAGCTCATGGTTTCTTTCACTTCTCCAATCACTTCTTCCCCACACCTCGATGATTTATTCCACTTCTTCGGTGGGCTCTTTTCACACCATCTCTTCTACTCCTCTGGTAGTCTACCCTTGCTTCATATCGTTCTTCTCTTGATCCAATGGACTCTCCTTGGCCTGTTGCTTGTTGTCATGTTCACAATAGAGTTGAACCTATTAAACCCCAAACTATAGGTGATAGATAGCTTGATTTGAGTTTTTCTGTTGATCGCACTAAGGGGTTTTGTAACAAATACTAATGCCTCAACCATCTAATCACCCCTCAATAATTTCATTGGGTAGATGGACTCCACAGGAATATAAGATGGAATTGTATTTTTTCACATAACCCATTCATGGGGGTCACTTGACATTTAGTCAATCCATCGCTTCTCCCTCGTGCATTCATTGTGTTTTGCATTGACATTCATTTTGATGATCTCAAATTTCCAACGATTTCGTAGGTAGAGTAGATTCACACGCTTTGCAGTACTTGGGTTCGCACAAACAAATTGTATTCAACCAATTTGCAGGAATAGGGTTTGGTGTTCGTACAGAGTGGGGCTTGCATTGAGTTTTAATTATTTTGCTTTCTATGTAGCTGCTAAACTTGGTTTGTGGCCTTTTAGTGACTAGTAAGTGAATGTGTATGCCTTTAGGGTTGCATCATGTCTTGTGTTGGCATTCCAAGGGCTGAGCTCAGGGATAATTTTAGGGGCGAATTTTAGCCCAGTGGGCTATTTTTCCATGTTTTCTCCCAAAAAGGATTTGCCATTTTTCATTTTTTGAAGCCCTATTTCGGCCAATTTTGATGGAGTAAAATTTTTTCACCCTAAAAATCGCCAAATTATTATATAAACGATATAAAATCCTTGGAAATTAAAATATTTTTTGAAAAATATTGCCAATCATTTTATAGTTGGCGTTTTAAGAATTGGTAATATTCACCAACGTTTATACACTTCTAAATAAGTATGGTTCCTCAAAATCATCCATGGTTGAGTTGTGGGTGGTGTGCCTTTTCCTGCTACCCATGGGCTGGGAATGTGAGCTCCTTTACCTTCCCATACATATCCTTTCACTTTTGTTGGTTTCTAGTTTTGAAATGTGGCCTTGTTCACATGATTGAAATTGATGCCTGGCCTTATTGAACTAGGTCATGCCACTGCCAAACCCTTTAGGGCATACATATTCACATCACAGACTAGGGAGGTCACAACAACCATAAGCTGTGCATCACTCCCTTCAACATTTCCTGCTCTTTTCTTGAATTGTTAGAGGATGGATGTAGTCTTTTGGGGGGATGCTTCCTATTTGTATAGTACACGCCTAGACATATATTTTTTTCGATGCATTTTGGCTTTCCCATTAATTTGCTTATCTTGTGCAACATTTATGTACTTTCAAATGATTTATGGCCTTGTGTTTGGAATTTTTAATAAACCATTGGGGACATTCCTATCCATGTACCACTAAGATATCATCTTCCTCCAAAGGTTCCTCTAACTCTAAAGGTTGTATTTCTTCTCCCAACACAAAAAATACATCCCTTTGTAGCCTGCTTATACATGCCTTCCTATCCAGTTGCTAAATTTTGTTTGTGGCCTTTTAGTGACTGCGAAGTGACTACATATTCCTTTAGGGTTGGGTCATGACCTTTTTTATCCCTCCAAGGGCTGAGCCATTGGTGTTGTGCCTTCTTCTCTTGGACATGGGATGAGAACGTGACCTCCTTTACTTGACCATACATAGCCTTTCTCTTTTGTTGGTTGTCAATTTTGAAACATAGCCTTATTTGCTTGTTTGAAATTTATGCTTAGCCTTGTTGAGCTAGGTCATGCTACTTACAAACCCTTTAGGGCATACACATTCACTTCTCATCCTAGGGAAGTCACAAAAGTCATACGCTACGCATCGCTTCCTTCAACATTTCTTGACCTTTCCTTGAACTATTAGAAGATGGATGTATTATGTTTGGGGGATTCTTCCTATTTGGATAGTACAGGCCTAGATAGACTCTTGTTTTTTTCGATGCCTTTTCGCTTTCCCATTAACGTTCTTATCTTCTCCCAATAGGCTGTGACTTTTTCAATCATTTTTCTATTAGGTTGTCTATATTCTTACTGGCCCATGCTTGTACATAATCTCTCATATCTTGTCCATGCATTGTGATGCACTATCCCACCTTAGCTATGTCCATGTTAAACCCTATATGGTAGGTCAATAGTAGTTTTTCGTCTACTAGAGGGAGCTACGCCTTTTAAGGTGCCTACCTGTGATTTGGGCTGACTATCATTGCTACTATCCTTATGAGATCTTTCCACTTGGTCATTGGATTTTGTTGCTGTCTATATCTAACCTAAACCCATACCACTTTAACCTTCTCTCTCTCAAAGTAACTCTTATGATAGCTTGTCCTATTAGTGACAATAGCTGACTCAACATGTCTGAGTATAAGTCACATCCAAACAAGATCTATTTAGCATTTGTTTTTAAATTACTGTGTGTTAGTTTTACTATACTTTTGTTATTTTTATGCTATGTATATTGAAAATGAAAATCCATCTCAAGGACCAAACTTTAACGCAGTGACAAGCATAGTGTTAAAGTTCAAATACATGCTAATTATTTTTACATTTATGAGAGAGAAAATATTAAACTCCTTGTCTGACCCATAACTATGTTGTTTTTTGCCTCTTGCTGAGCCATGTCCTTATCTTGAACTGATAAAGGTTGGTTTTAGTCTTTCTAACTATGTTGTTTTCTTCCTCTTGCTGAGCCATGTCCTTATCTTGAATTGATAAAGGTTGGTTTTAGTCTTTTTTGGGGTTTTTTCCCACCTTTAACACATAAAATTAATTTCCTTACATATCTTTGTTTTCTTGGAAGTGGGGCATTTGAATGTCTCTTAAACTTTTACTTTAATCATTTTTTAAGAAAGACTTACTGTTAAATCAAATACATGTTGACATTTAATTAAGTACAATATTGGCAAACTATTGTACTAAAGATTCTACATGGAAAAATATTGGATCTAAAGATTCTAAACAATTGGAAAATTTGTAGAAATACATGTATTATGTCTGTTATGTCTTCATTGTCTATTGTTTTCTCAAACTGCTACTTTCTATATTAGAAGAGAATGTGCATCGATCCTTTGACTTGTGTTTTTGAAATATGAAATTAAGTTAAGGAGGCTACTTTCAACCTAAAAAGTTTCAATTCTATCGTATTTCATGCATTATTTTTTAAGAAAACTTGTTGTTATTCATACCCTCATCCAAGTAAGATATTTGGTTTGGTTTCGAAGTTAGATGTTATTCAAGTTTGGAGGGACTGTTCACTACATTGATATATATTAAAGAATGAAACCGTGTTGATGAATATGATATATATATCTTAATATAGAATGAACCGGTATATGGAGGATATATAACAAGAGCCAACATGTTGAAATATTTTTGTTCTCATTATAAATTGATCATTGATGTCTATAATCATTTCAAGAATCCAGGTATCGATCAAGACATTTCCCACTACATTGGCTGCCAAGAAATATTGAAATTTTTCAAATCATGTCGCTATTACATCCTAGGTGAATGCCTAGCTCTATTGCATCCATTTTGAAATGTTTTTCATCTCATTATAAATTGATCATTCATGTCTATAATTATCTCAAGAAGTTAGGTACCAATTTAAGAGGCTATAATTTCTATTAGTTACTTTCCAGGATCTTTGAGGTATTAGAATACTTCTGGAATCTCGTGTTCACATTAGATATCTACTACGAGGAAAGTGTCTTTGTTGAGAGGAAAGTGATTGTGATGAAGAGGGCCATTTAAATGATAAGCTTGTTTTTCTTCAAAGCAGGTTGATGGATTAGAAGTTGCTGCAATTCATCCAAGATTGCAAGTGGACCAATATGTTTGGAACACCATGTTTGAATACATGTGTTCTTATCAAACATGTTTTTCCTTCTTTATAGTTATAACAACACATTGTAGTCTTTTATTCATGAGATACATTTCTCCTATGCCATCTCATGTTAGTTGTATAATGTGACGTTCATTGGAAATCCCTATTTGTTATTGTGTAAAACTTTTAAGTTCAATAAACTTGTTATCTATTCTGAGTTGGACTATTCTCTATCTTTTGATAAATTGAAGTGTTCCATTTTGTTGTGGTATTAAATGCAGTCTTGCACTACCTCATTTTAATGTTACATTTTATGTCTTCTTTTACCCTCTAACAACCACCTTATCGGCCTATTATTACACCTCCTTGAGGCAATTGCTAATTATAATATTAAACTTTGTTTAAATTAAAAATATTTTCTATCAAACCTGCAAAACTAATCGAAAGTCGATGCAATGCATTAGAGAGATAATAATGATACCATATTAA
The DNA here is from genome assembly GCA_001517045.1 of Pseudotsuga menziesii. Lineage (NCBI taxonomy): Eukaryota > Viridiplantae > Streptophyta > Pinopsida > Pinales > Pinaceae > Pseudotsuga > Pseudotsuga menziesii. The sequence continues at coordinate 95,525 of LPNX011106768.1, read as the reverse complement.
TATGGTCCCGGTGGAAGGATTATCTAAAGGAGTTATGACCCTCTAGGCTGTCTAAGTATTATAACAGAAAAATTACAACAATACAGCACTCATACAAACAAATGCAACATCTATTTTTCTTACATAGAAAATATACCCGTTTACCTTTACACATTCATACTCTCCCACACAATAAATTATTAACAAAGTTCGTCTATGTTATAGACCAAAAAAACAAATGCGTTCATTTTCCGTCGAGTCCAAAGACTACTCCATGGCTGTGGTGCTTCCTGCAACCAACTGTTATTGAAAATGGAGTTGTCTAACTAGGAGACTTTTTGACTTTTCAGTGCCGGTGAATTTAATTTCAAAATCTGTAATTTGTGTTGATTCTTGAGCCATTTTAAGCTTATAAATGAAGTAAGGTGACAGGAAAACCCCCAACACCCCACATTTTGCAAGATTTAGCATACTCTGCAAGATTTAGCAGTGTTTTTGAAAGTTTTGAAAATTCTGTGAATATTTATGACAAAAAACTATTAAAAACCAATTTATAGATTGTGTACTCTCAGGAGTTTGCCTTATTTGACCAATCCCTCCCTAGGCAAAGAATTAACCCAACTTCCTTGTCAAAAAGTCCCTTCTTTAGACAACTCTATTGAAAAGACCTAATTAAAGTAACACTACTTATTTATGGCCAAAATTATTTAAATTATTTAAGCTGATGCATACCAATTAATGTGACTGCAACAGACTTGATGTCCATTGGATCTCAAAATGATTAAGATCTAACAAACAAAATGCTTGACATCTAATGAACATACCTGTTGCAATTGCATTAATTAAACTGCAACAGGATGGATATTAATCATACCTACTACGCCTACATTAATTGACTAGGCTAAATATTAATCGCCCTTATTTATAGAGTAATAAAACAAAGACCTAGGAGGTAGCACAGTTGGCTTTTATAGGTTTGGTTGATAAGATTCATTACCATCAAATTTTTAATGTGTCCTCCTGCTGTTGGCTTATTAGGTTGATGGGTGGTGGTGAGCCGTATCGCACTCTCAGATCAGTTGAAAAGGAATACTGACCCATCTTCATCTCACCGTCTACTAAAAACAAACTCACAGCAAGCCGTGCCTTCATTATCTTATCTATAAATATATAACAAAGCCACCCGTGCCTTTATCATCTTATCTATAAATCTGTAAAGAGATTAATAATGATCTCTACATTATCCATTAAACAAATACAACTTATCACTTTGGTAAATCTTTTATGCGACCATATCCATTGAAAATGCACGTCGCTGCCGACTTGCCATCCGGGTAAATCAGGTAAATCATGTGGTTCATTTGAAACACTTTGAAACACTCTCCTAGCAAGAATAGTTTCTAATTATTTCATTTAGCATGATCTAATGTGGGTGTAAACAAGGTATTTTAAAAAAGTGATTTTTATCTTCAATGTTCATAACCTCACACAAATCTTGAACAGTGGATGGATGAGAATAAAAAAAACTTTGTTACACTCTTGAAATCACTTGAAGTAGACTGATATTGTCTGCTAAAAAACACTACTATTATTTTGTTAGAAGGGCATTTGGGATCTGTTCTGCAATTCTTTTCGTAATGGCATGGTTTTATATGGATGAAGAGCCAGGCCCCCGTGGGGGTCAATTGGTGAGGAGATCTATCTTTCCAACAATGTTTTTGAGTAACGAAGAAGTTTTGATCCGCGCCCCGGCAGGCAGGTACTTGACCGTTAAATTATAAAAAGAAGCAATAGTAAAGGAGAAAGGAGAGGCATTACTCCTTTCACTGAAAAACCCATCCGACCTAAAAAGTTTTAAGAATAAACTAATGTCTTATTTCGCTATAAAGTTCATAAAAATTAGTTTTAACCTTGACTATATTATTTTTTTCCATAAACTAATTACTAAAAAAGCATCTAAAATTTAAAAATAAAAAAACAATCTATAACATACCTTTTAAAAACTTATTTTTATGAACATAACTTTACACCTATCCTATTTTTTAAAGCTTCGGAGGCCAGAGGCTATTTTATAATTTATTTGTAATCACTACTGAAACATTGAAAGATTACAAAGATATTTAAGCAAGTGGCCCTCTCCTCGCCACTTGACATTATCATAAGAGTCTCACGGCGATTGTTTAAGGCTCGCCATGGAACCGGTCCCGGGCCAATAATTCTTCACCTCAATCCACCCAAAATCTCCCCACCAAAAAGGGACTATGCTGTTGTACATGCCAAGTCATGCCACTTATTGTACTCCACTCCACGATAATCATACGATGCTTGATATCCTCGTTGAAAATCCATAAATGTTTCGAGTATGCAGTGAGGCTAAGAGAAGAGCTGAAAAAATGGATTTACGAGAGAAGCTGCTTACGACTCTAGCCTGACAAGCTGGCAGATGGGTATCAGCTACCATAGCAGGGTTAACGACACTCATTTTGATAGTCATCTTCTTCTACAAATATCATTTGCGAAGAGATCAGGCAATCAAGAACTGCCCCACCACTAAATAGAGCAAGATCATTGGATTAAATGTGATGATTCTTCTTGAGATCAGGCAACCAAGAACTGCCCCACCACTAAATAGAGCAAGATCATTGGATTAAACGTGATGATTCTTCTTGTTTATAGTATATACTACCAGTTTATGATTATTTTTGGTTATCGATATGGAATTGTACTTGTCACTATTTTGTGGTATGACTTTTACAATTTTTATGCCATGAACTATATAAGCTTAGTTACTTTTCTATGCTTATAAGTTAATGTAATTGTTTATGATTAAAATGGATTATTTAATTTAAGAATGTTTATCTTTTCTTTATATAGTTATTAACCCATAAAAAGTTTAGGCTTACTTATCATGTTAGCTAATGTACTTCACTCTTCTCTTTTATACAGTTATATGTTAACATAGACAACAATGATGGAAAGGTCACTTTCAAATGGACTAAAATCTTCCAACCTAAACTCTCTTGTTTAGTCATGTTATAATATAACACTTATAATTTTTACTACCATGGTCTTTTGTGGGAGTTATTAACCCCTTATGGTTGTGTATTGGATACTTTCACGATAACCTTTTTGCTAAGGTACTTATTTTTTTATAGCATCATTGTAGAGTGATTAATGGCTTGGCATGTGTAGACCTTTATAAACTGGGATAACATTTATGTGAATGTTTCTTATCAGCCTTTTGATCATGTTTTTTAGGCATATAATTTATGCATAAGGTTATAGAATGGTGATTTTTTATCCTTATTCCAATATCGAAGCAATTATGTGGGCACTCGCACGAAGTTGGTTCCACTATTTAGTGCCACTTAAGAAATCGAAAACGCACTTCCAAACTGTAAATCAAGAACGCATATGCGTTATTGATGGTATGTTTGGAATAACCCAGTCCCAAATACAAGGCTACGGTTCGTAAGGAAGTATTGCATAGGCGATATATCGCATATGCATTTTGTAAAAGTTAAATATCGCATATGCGATATTGAAAACTAAAAAAAAAAACAAAATAGAGGCCGCAGGCCTCAAATATCATTTGCACAGTGAAGCATCGGGAGAGCGATAAACCACTTTGGTGAAAAAACACAGAGGCATTTTCTGTTTCACCATTTGGAGGTCAAGTTGGAGGTCGAGTTAGAGGTGGCTTCGCTCCAATGGAAGATAACTTCTCTTATCCATTTCAATTAGTTTTCAATTCTTTATTGTTTTTTCTTAATTTCATAGTTTTTATAATTGTTTAAAACAAATTTAATAAAAAAAATTGAATGAAATCAAAGAATGATAAATTAAAGCAATTTGTATTTTTTTGTTTAAATCTTAACAGATAACAGAAATGAGCAAGATAATGTCGAAAACGAACTCTCTAATAACCCAGAACCTAACCCAAACATGAACCCGAAGGGGGAACAAGATCGAAACTCACAGATTCTTGCGTGTTTGGTGTCATTGAGGCGCCTTAGCTCATCTATTAGAGGGGGGGGATCATTTGAGATAGTCTTTAGCCGATGCATTGGACACAATAACAAACACAATTTCCAATGCCCAAGGAGATCTCTACAACATTAGCTCGTACAGAGAATCTAGGAGGCAATACTACTCCAATGGATTGAGTTATAAAGACATCAAAGACCTAAATATTACAAAAGACCAATTATTTTCATTATTCCAGGACCCTAGCACCGGATTGGTTCCACCTGCCAGTCGAGCACACATTTCCATAGACTGGTGCATGGAACCAAATATAAAGGCCAATTGGATGGATCATTTGTATATGGTCTTCGATGAAGAACCTCATAGGAATAGGGACATCCCATTTTATTTCCTTAGGAAGTTGTATGCAGAATTCATCTTAGGGAAACATGCTAACTATTTTGATATCTTAGGCTTCAAGGGTGTTGGTCATGGGATGCCCGAAGATAGGGAAGGGGCTAGGATGGATCCTAACCGTGTGCCATGCCCTCCACGCACACCAAAAACCCCTTGGCTATATCCTCCTGCAGGTCCTATGATTGAGGATACACAAGAGGCATTGTTTGACTTGGGAGATACATTGCTTCAGTATGAGACTGATGTCCAAGGCAATGCAAGCCAAGGGGTTGGCACTTCTAAGGCTAGCCCATCTACAGATCACATAGGAGATGTAGAGCGTTCAGAGCATCGTGTTACTCCACACCCTTTCACATCGTGTGGAGGCATATGCTATGGCCCTACTTCAGACTTCCAGGATGATGGATTACTTCGATTTGTAAGTAAAACTCATTATTTTCATATTATATTTTGTTTCATATCACAATTTTCAATTGTTTCGCAATTTATTTCTATTTAATTATCTAATAAATTATGTGAACAAATATACAGCTGGTGTCCCATGGCACACCAAAGTTGCATAGTCCGTCGATCAATGTTGAGAACATTGATGCAACTGTCAATATTGCATATGGGTTTGGTTCTTCACCATTAGCGGTAAGAACTATACTTGTTAATTTGTCAACTTTATTTACATATAGTATAGTAGATATTGTAACATTCAATACATCCTAATTTTGATACAACATGTTTTATGCAGGGTGATCAAGATGAGTACATTGAATCCAGCATAGTCCCTCTCATGTAGAGGTAGATTCCCAAACACAGGTATTATTTTAAATATGCTTTTAATTATGTTTCGTTTTCTTTGGAAAAATCATTTTTCGTCCATCATGTATATGTCTCGTTTTCTTTGTATTATCTGACAATGACATATGTTACGTTATGCAGGAAACCATTGAGCCATTGGTGCTTCAAGAGCACCAACGCAAGGTTGTTGTCAACCCACCTCTTTCCCCCTGCCAGGTACATGTATGTTTCGCTTTCTTTGAGAACATCATTTTTTCGTCCATGTAGTATATATGTCTATGATTCTTTTTATTATATGAATTTGACATATGTTATTTTATGTAAGCTTCTATTGAGGAACTGGTGCTTGAAGAGCACAAGATTGATCACCCACCTATCATGAGCCAGTAGGTACGTTTATGTATCGCTTTCTTTTAATTGTTATTTTAATGATTCAACATGTACTTTTAAAATTTTTTGAACTTTGTCTAATTGTATCTTTATCATTTTGTACGTAGGAACATGAATTTGATGAATATGTCCAAAAAGAGAGTTTCTTCCCTAGTACAAGTAGAAGTCCTTGTCTCTCTTTGCTAGTTAATCAATCCACTGGTTACACACCTCCTTTGACAAGGCAGCAGGTAATTTTATGTATCGTTTTTTTTGTACGTTTATGTATGGCTTTCCATAATTTGGTTCTTTCTCTTTGTATGTTTTTGTAGGTTTATGTATCACCTTGACATATGTTACTTTATGCAAGAATCTATTGAGATAGTGGTGCTTGAATAGCACCAAAGCGAGGTTGTTGTCGAACCACCTCTTTCCCCCAGCCAGGTACATGTATGTTTCGCTTTCTTTGGAAACATCATTTTCCATCCATGTAGTATACATGTCTTTGATTCACTATTTTATCTGAAATTGACATATATGTTACTTTATGCAAGCTTCTAGTGAAGAGCACCAAATCGGTTACCCACCTTTGACGAGCCAGTAGGTATGTTTATGTATCGTTTTCTTTGTACGTTTTTGTATCGCTTTCTCTGATTTGGTGCTTGAAGAGACCCAAATCGGTGACCCACCTCTTCCCCCCCCAATGTACATGTATATTTGTTGACATTGGCATATATATTTTTTTATGCAGCTTGATACTGAGCAAGTGGTGCTTGAAGAGCACCTAATCAAAGTCATTGTTAGTGAGGCACCATGACCCACCATTACTTACTCGCGTACAATAATTAAAAATGTTATTTTGGTTTCGGAATTTGAACAAATGTACATGGAATTTTTAAAGGTTGGTAAACTAGCTTACAAAATTCAGTTTTTCTGCAGTCTCCACTGATGTGACCTATCCCTCTTGTTTAGCAATGGGGATCACCAGTGAGCAGTCAAAAAAGAAAGATAGACTTCTCTGAAGACATTGGTAGTGGAAGTGAAAGGGGGGATAACTAGAATAAATGTATAGGGGGATACATAGATGTAACTTTTTGTTCATATACACACAGATGTACTTTTTGATCCACTATTTTGTATTATGGCCATGTGGCATGCCAATTTTTGTAACATTATTTCTATACATATATAATCTAAAGCAAGGTTCAAATTTATACATATATGGTTGACTTGATCTTGGAACATGATATGGTTGACTTGATATTGGAACCCATAAAATGTTTTAACACATCGTTCATGTTAGAAAAAAGCCTAGTGTTATCATGCCAAAACGTTTGCACTAGGCCCTTCACTGCTTCGACTAACTTCATGTCTTTGTGGGGCAACCTACCGCTAAATGCCCATAATGTTTCCATTTGTCCCTCTGCATCAAGGTTGTCTCTTCTTACTGAATATCTTTTAAGTGTCTTTGGGGGGAAACCTACTGCTAAATGTCCATAATGTTTCCATTTGTCCCTCTACGTCAAGGTTGTCTCTTCTTACTGAGTATTTTTTAAGTGTCTTTGGATGTAAAGGCATAATTTGTGATGTGCATTTAAGTAAACGACTTTGTCTTGTGAATCTACATACAATTGATTTAGCCAATACACGACGAGCCACATTACAGTCTTGTGAACGAGTTTTTCTACCAATCGATGTGAATGCAACAGCAAGAGATTTAACAATATGATTACTTAATTCGATATTCTTCATTGTTCTTATGCCTAAATTTATTCTAACAGTTGCCATATTCCTAGATTTAAGCAAAGCTAAAAACAATTGGCATTTACTGGCTTCGGATTTGTTATCAAAATATTGTTTCATTATTTGAGAAGAATGACAAAGGATAGTGCCTTTAGCCACCTTACCTTCCATGGAAGTCAATTCGCTCTCATCCACTTGTATTCGTTTAGGAGTTCTCTTTTGTTTTGATGCAAAAAATTTTGTCGTTTGAAATGCTGGAGTGACGTTTACCTCCACTACATGCTGACAACTTCGATTAAGAGATTGAACCACCGACCATGGTTGTTGTTTAGTCACATTTGCATCGGGAGTAACATAATTATTGAACTCTTCACAAGATTGTTCGTTTACTAATGGATCAATAATATCAACTTCCATATAACCAGCTTCATTTAATATTGCATTATCTTCCTCAGCCTCTACGTCAGGTATCTATTGAGGGGGAATGGGAACTATTTGCTCATGTAATGAATGTCAATGATTTCTTGAATCTTCCCTATTTTTTTCTTTTTTATTTTCTGCTTCTTCCGGTGTAAGCACCGCACCTTCCTCGCTGACTTTCGACCTCTATTATGTACATTCCCCATTGAAATCCACCCAAACCTGTACAAAACTATGGAATTATGTAAGTATTGATTAAATTGCACGTTGAACAGTTCTCTGTGCGTGGGTTCAGATGAATTATGTCTTTTGCTACAGTAAAACTGGCCCACATCATGAAACCCAACATTTTTTATACAACACATATCACATATGCGATATAATGCACCTCCGATATATTGCATATGCAATATTGATACAATGTTTTTTAATGAACAGGTAGGTTTTTTTACATGATCTCCAAAACGCATATGCGATATATTGCATAAGCGATTTAGTGCATATGGATATATCACATATGCAATTTAGTGCTCACTGAATATGCAATTTACATTTATCTATGCTTATCAAATATTAAAATATTAAATATCAAATGCATATCAAACTTGGACTGAAATATGTTAAACTTCTATAATGAATAATATGGCTATGACGACGATGATTATGAGGATGATGATGACTATGATGGTGATGATAATGATGATGACGAGGATGATGACTATGATGATGAGGATGAGGGTGATGATGATGAGGATGAGGATGAGGATGAGGTTGGTGATGATGATGAGGATGATGATGATGATGATGATGATGATGATGGCGATGACGATGACAGTGATGATGAACAATGATGGTGATGAGGAGGAGGATGATCCCTATGATGATGATGATGAGGATGAGGGTGATGATGATGATGATGATGATGATGACCATGATGTTGATGATGAGGATGAGGGTGATGAGGAGGAGGAGGAGGAGGAGGATGAGGATGGTAATGGTGATGATGATGATGATGATGGTGATGGTGATGGTGATGGTGATGATGATGATGAGGATGGTGGCGATGATGATAAACAATGATGGTGATGATGATGATGACGATGATGATCAATGATGGTGAGGATGAGGATGATGATGGTGAGGATGATGATGATGATGACAATGATGATGAATAATGATGGTGATGATGAAGAGCAGGAGGATGATGACTATGATGATAATGATGAGGAAGAGGGTGATGATGATGATGATGGTGACAATGATGATGATGATGAGGATGAGGGTGGTGATGATGATGATGAGGATGAGGATGAGGATGATGATGACAATGACAATGATGATGAACAATGATGGTGATGATGAGGAGGATGATGATGAGGATGAGGGTGATGATGATGATGATGATGATGATGATGACCATGATAAGGATGATGAGGATGAGGGTGATGATGACAACGATGAGGATGAGGATGATGATGGTCATGATGATGATGATGATGATGAGGATGGTGATGGTGATGATGATGGTGATGATGGTGATGAGGAGGAGGAGGATGACTATGATGATGATGATGAGGATGAGGGTGATGATGAGGATGATGTTGATGATGATGACCATGATAATGATGAGGATGATGATGGTGATTATAATGACGATGATGATGATGATGATGAAGATGATGATGAGGATGATGACTATGATGATGAAGATGAGGATGAGGAGGAGGAGGAGGAGGAGGAGGATGACTATGATGATGATGATGAGGACGAGGAGGAAGATGATGACTATGATGATGATGACGATGGTGAGGATGATGATGAGGAGGACGAGGACGAGGATGATGACTATGATGATGATGATGACGATGAAGATGAGGATGATGATGATCACAATCATGATGAACAATGATGAGGAGGAGGAGGGTGACTATGATGATGATGATGAGGATGAGGGTGATGATGATGATGATGAGGATGAGGGTGATGATGATGATGATGATGACAATGATGATGAGGAGGAGTATGAGGGTAGTGATGATGATGATGATGATGATGAGGGTGGTGATGATGAGGATGATGAGGATGAGGATGAGGATGATGACAATGAAGATGATGATGAACAATGATGGTGATGATGAGGAGGATGAAGAATATGATGATGAGGATGAGGATGAGGGTGATGATGATGATGATGATGATGATGATGATGATGATGATGATGATGATGGTGACGATGAGGATGATGATGGTGATGATGATGATGATGACGACGATGGTGATGAACAATGATGATGAGGAGGAGGAGGAGGATGAGGGTGATGGTGATGATGATGAGGATGAGGATGAGGATGAGGATGATAATGATGATGATGATGATGATGATGAACAATGATGGTGATGATGATGATGACAAGGATGGTGATGATGATGATGATGATGATGATGATGACGATGATGACAATGACAATGAACAATGATGATGATGAGGAGGATGAGGATGAGGGTGATAATGAGGGTGATGATGATGATGACGATGATGAGGATGATGATGATAATGATGATGATGATGATGATGACGATGATGAAGAACAATGATGGTGATGATGATGAGGACGAGGATGATGACTATGATGAGGATGAGGATGAGGATGAGGATGAGGATGAGGATGATGATGATGATGATGATGATGATGAACAATGATGATGAGGAGGAGGAGGATGACTATGATGATGATGATGAGGATGAGGGTGATGATGATGACAATGATGAGGATGACGGTGGTAATGATGATGAGGAGGAGGAGGAGGAGGAGGATGAGAATGATGAGGATGATGTTAATGATGACGGCGATGATGACGATGACAATGAACAATGATGATGAGGATGAGGATGAGGATGAGGGTGATGAGGAGGAGGAGGAGGAGGAGGAGGAGGATGAGGATGATGAGGATGATGAGGATGAACAATGATGGTGATGATGATGAGGACGATGATGATGACTATGATGAGGATGAGGATGATGATGATGATGACTATGACGATGATGACTATGATGAGGATGAGGATGAGGATGATGATGATGACAATGATGATGATGAACAATGATGATGAGGAGGAGGAGGAGGAAGATGATGACTATGATGATGATGATGACGATGGGGGTGATGATGAGATGATGATGACAATGATGATGAGGATGAGGATGAGGGTGGTGATGATGATGATGATGAGGAGGATGATGATGATGGTGATGAGGATGATGATGATGATGAGGATGAGGGTGGTAATGATAATGATGATGATGATGAGGTTGATGATGATGATGATGATGACGATGACGATGATGATGAACAATGATCGTGATGATGAGGAGGATGAATACTATGATGATGATGATGAGGATGATGATGATGATGATGATGATGATGATGATGAGAATGAGGGTGATGAGGATGAGGACGATGATGGTGACGATGATGATGATGATGATGATGATGATGATGGTGATGATGATGATGATGATGATGATGATGATGACGAGGATGATGAACAATGATGGTGATCATGATGAGGACGAGGATGATGACTACGATGATGATGAGGAGGATGATGACTATGATGATGAGGATGATGATTTTGAAACTTTGTCTCTATACATGGAGGATGATAAATATTAGTAAGATATATATGCCATTTGATTGAATTTTGGTCATCCATCCTTAATCAAATATTAAAAGAACTGGAAATCCTTAATCAAGGATTAAAAGAACACGATGACAATTAAAAAAACATGATAACTATAACAATGTTGATTAAAGTCACCTATTGCCTATCGATGAATCATCACTAGCGGTTTGCAGTGAGAGCGTATGTTGATCCATCGGTACTCGTTCTGGATTTTTTACATCCAAAAGAGCTACCAAACAAGCATCCCCGCGACTTTATAACGTCCTTTGAGCGCTGACATAAATCAATCTTCAATCTCTCTATGAATGTTGCAAATTTTCCCTTGAAGCTGAATAGATTGAAGGACAAGAGGAATTATTGTTTTCTTGGATGCACATCCCATGGCTTCGTTCACTGCCCTATTTTCTTGGATGCACAACCCATGGCTTCATTCACTGCCCTATTTTCTTGGATGCACAGCCCATGGCTTCGTTCACCGTTAAAAAGAGGAATTATTTGTGTCCATCATAGTGTTGTCTAAATGGTATTATAATGGGATAAGGATGCCATTACTCTTTTTCACTCTCATACCAAATTAGTTAAGCAAAAACGCATATGCGATATGAATAAGCTATAATGCATATGCATTATAACACATATGCATTATAGCTTATTCATATCGCATATGTGATATGAAGAATCTATATCGCATATGCGTTATTTTAAAATTAAAAAAGTCGGCGGGAATAAGGTTTGGCATTATGTTCGGAAATAGCTTCGGACCACCGAACCTATTGGCTATGACAAATAAACCAAGGCTATTGCTTGTCTTTTAGAACTCTATCAATATGCTCAGTTTAGATGGCGTGTTTTTCTATGGCATACACAATATTTTTTTATGAAAATCTAGAATATTATAGAGCACGATCTTACGATTCTGAACATGTAATTTTTTCCTTCAAAACTATGTTTTATTTATTTATAATTATTTTTCTAAATGACACACGTCAGTTTTCGAAAATAGATACATCGATTGTTTTTTATGTAACTTTTGATTTCCATCACCATTTCCCAAGAAAACTATATGGTGCACTAGACGAGATCAAGCTCTACGATCTTATATTTAGAAATCAATGATTTCATTAATTTTTTCCCCTAAAGCGTTGCATCCTCACATAACATTTTAATTTCAAGCTTTTGTGACTTCAATAATTAATAATAATAAAAAATAATTCATGAAAAATTCTGAATAAATAGTGTTGCACTAGGCCCATATGTCTTTTATATGTCTACAAGATTTTATCCCAAATTGACATTAATTACCTCATATATTGTTGCACCCGCACAAACATATATGTTAAGATGTGCTGAAAATTTGAAAACCCAATTTCACGGAAACTAATTTTATAATCATTTACACACATTTTGTTTACATAAATGCTATATATTATGAAAGTTGATTCAATTACCTATCTTTTCTCTTTTTACTTCATCTTCAAATAAGTTAGGGAAGTACCCCTAATTGTCACCTAAAGTCAAAGTTTCCCATTTTTTCCAATATTATGTGGCATCTAAAGTGTCTTTAAAGGAGTCCATGATTGTGCATCAACCCATGTATAACACTATAGTTTATATGTTAATGTGGTGTTTGAAGTGATGTACTTGGTCTTGGTAACTTTCCCAGGCCACTATACTTCTTGCCATTTGATTTCTTTCTCTTTGCATGAATGAGAAGAGGGAGGTCGAGGGTTTATCCTACTCCCATGACGTCTTGGTTGTTGCTCATGCTAGTGAGTTTAGATGACTCTGAAATATTGAATGAGAGATTTTGTTGCTCTATGGCCTTGAAGGTTCTTCCAATTTATGGAGGTGTTTTTTCCACGGGGGATTCACCTTGTTGAGCAATATATTATCTTGTTTATATTCATTCATAAATGAGGGTTTTTAATTGTGAAAAATAAGGTCAATATATTGTAGGTATTGCATGGTGAGGAATAGAGTAGAGGGGGTTTATAGGTATTGGGGTATAAAAAGGGGTTTCTAGTAAAAATAGGGAATATATTGTAAAAATAAGGGTTTTTAAATTGGAAATATGTATTGGGAGGGAGCTCAACAAAAGGAGTTTTGTAAGTAATTATCAATATCTAGTAAACTTTCGGGTATTCTTTAATATCCCGTGAACGAAGACGCTATGACATGGTTTCACTAACTGAAGAACCCATGGTTTATCCTAGCTTCGTTGTTCAGTCAAATGAGACTCTACTTAGTAATTATCCTTGTACCTTATTTTAACTCTTGGTTTAGTTTCCAATATTGGCATAAACACTTATTGATTGTTGACTTGTTTCCATTGCAAGTTGAAATGATCTGGGTATGAGGATTAGAGCTTCCTTCACTAAGCAAGGAATTAGAGTAAGATCTGGGCTTCCTTTAGCCAATTTCCATTCAAGGGAGAGGTGGTTTTATAGTTATGTTTAATCGTAGCAATACCCATTCTGGGTTGTGATGCCTCTTGGAGTGACAACAACTTTTAGAGGTGATTTTGTTCTTGGTCTCATCCCTTGCACAGGGTACTTTTTATGGGATTGGTGTTAATTTTTGTAAACTTTCCTTGGGCTAACTTGAGATGTTTTGATGAATACTCTATAGTTTTTATGTTCATATAATTCTCCAGTATTTTCATTTATAAAAGTTTGGCCTTTTGGGTGTAAATCGTGAATGGGGAAGACATATAGTCTTTGAACGCTCACTGCTCTGTCCTTAATGGAGAGACACCCTAGATGTATATTGTGCTATTGTATATTTTATTTAGAGGGTTTGAACACCTCTGTGATGAATGGATAATAGTGTTCTCATTTTAAGTGTTTTCCTTGTGTTTAAAATGATTATGTGGACTAAGTTGTAAATTTGAGGTTCCATATATATATATATTAAAATAATAATAATAATAATCTATTTTTAAGGCCACCGCCAAGCAAGACACCAATTTGGTGTATGAGACCCCTTTTTTTGTGGGACAAGGGACCCCCTCTGCGTAGTGATTTAACTGCTAAAGTCTATAGAGGTGTACATACACTACCCCCCTCTAAATTTGAACCCTTGACCTCCTAAGAAGAAACACATGCTCTTAACCATTAGACCCACTCAAATAATATGGTTCAACTCTATTGTTTTTACTTAATACATTTACTGTATTTAAATCTTTGTTACTACATGTATTTATGTGACTTGATTATGAGTCTATATTATTTTCGTCTGATTTTGAAACTAAGGAATTTGATTCTTGGTCAACGCTATTAGCATGACCTTGGTGAGTCATGGGGCTTGACTCTACCCGTATGTGGCTTATAGAGTTGATGAGATTTGATCCCAGGGCCAAGCATGCGCTTATGGAAACATGACTTGTGTTTTGGTGATAGCTTTACTTCCTTACAAGATTCGATCCTAGAAAAAAAAATCTCTGAACAAGGATTGAAATTTGTTTAAATGGTTCAATCACTAATCGTGGGAAAGGCTACTCAATGGTAATACATTTGTCATGTTTGTATAGAGTTCCTTGGTTGTATATTTTTATATCTTAGCGATTCTTCAATCTTATGTTGTAGAATCGCGATTCTAGTTAGTGTGAAGGATGTATAAAAATCTATATTAATTTGATTCTATTCATATCTATAGTGGTTTGTTTTAGGCTTTATAAATTAATAGCTACTGCCCGCGTATAGCCCATGGCTTGTGAAATCGTGAATGACTTCAGTTTTAATATATTTGACTATTCATAACAACATATTTGCCATATTTGTAATGTAAATGATTCTTTTAGGAATCGTTGTTAAATTTTTATGGGTAATGGTTGTTTTAATACGTTATTTTTTCTATGGGTGTGTGACATATTGTCACTTATTTGATGATTGGGATTTTACGTGATTTGGACTTCTACGACATATTTCATACATATGATGGTTACAATATTTCTATGATTGTTTAGTTTATGTTTTTGAAGGTTTGGATTGTTAATATAAAAGGTGGATAAATAATCATGGTTATGTATTTAATTTTTTATATGGGTAAATTTTGTTTATATATAAATTATCTAGGTTTTAGGGACTTGGTCTCGGAATTTGAGACTTGGATACTCTACTTAGTTAGGGTTTATGGAAGCTTTCTCCCTAAACTAGAAATAGTCTATGATATTGTTCAGATTTAATATTTCTATGTGTTTCTACTATATGTTAAATACAACCACAAAGGTAAATAAAAATAGACATTATGAAAGATTCTAATGCTTCTAATAATTATGGAAATAAAAATTTATAGTCCATAGAAAATGTTATAGATGGAAAGATCATATAGTTTCCACATAGTTTCTAATAGTCTACATGCAGTTTACATACACAGATTTATACGAAAACTCAGTTTTTAACTTGATTAGTAAAATCTTTTAAATCAAATGTAGAAACAAGAGATACACTTTGTAACATACTTAAATAGATAAATACTCACAATAACTAAAGTGAGTTAGTATAATTTCATTAATTTAGAAAATAACACAGAAGTACTTATTAGCCCTTTTTCACTTTTTGACTGATCTGGGAACTGCTACGTTTCACTCAATCATAGACCTCGAACCGTTGTTGGTTCGTTTCAACAGGTCACCCCTGAGTTGAACTGAGCATGCGAGAGATACTAGAAGGTTTAGGGAAAATTAGCTATCTTTCTTAACTATCCAGTAGAGTAGTC
This sequence comes from Pseudotsuga menziesii, assembly GCA_001517045.1. Classification (NCBI taxonomy): domain Eukaryota; kingdom Viridiplantae; phylum Streptophyta; class Pinopsida; order Pinales; family Pinaceae; genus Pseudotsuga; species Pseudotsuga menziesii. The sequence continues at coordinate 79,438 of LPNX011106768.1, read as the reverse complement.
ACAAGGTCCATTTACCAGTTCTTTGTAGAGTCTAAAAAATAACTTTTTCCCATTTCCAAATTTTTTTGGACCCACCAAAATATCAGTTTGGTAATCTAAGGGCTCAATAGATCTACAGCTGAACCCTCTAGGTAACTAGGGATCATTTCCCTCACAACATCCTTTCTCTGATATTTATAAGTTTCATTGAGAAGAAAGGACTCTACCATTTAGGTTTAATGACTTTGTTCAGTCTCTAGTCAAACTAACTATTTTGTATTTATTTTTATTTAATTATTTGATTTTAAACTCTCACAATTTAATTATCGATAGTAAAACTCATATTTGATTAAATAATAATAATATCTAATCCTATCAACTAGTTGATTTTAGTTATCAAGTACTCAACCATTCTGATCTCTTAGCATGCTCGATCACTCTTTTGGTAAGAGACCTAGGTAGTTTTCAGAAATAATAAAATAAGATAAGTATCATAAAATTTAATAATATTAAATATGTTTATGATGCTCCAAAGCTCCTAGCTTAGCATCAGTTATCCAAAAAGAGTGTAAGTGCTCCAGAGCTTTACTTTCTCGACAATAGTTTTGGTGCTCCAGAGCTTTACTTTCTCGACAATAGTTTTGGTGCTCCAGAGCTCTTAACTCAACACCACTTCAAATAATAGTCTTTCGTGGTCCAAAGTTTGTTACTCAATAGTATTTCATGTTTTCTAAAAATATTCTAAGTGTTTCAAAGCTTCATAGCTTAACACTTATTAAATAATTACATCAAAATAAAATCAAATAGTCTTTAATTTTGGGATATTATAGTTTAAAAATATGGGTAGTCAAAGTAAAGATAAATTTGCTCTATGTTATAGCATGTTGATGTTATGGTCATAAATATATTTTGTTTCTTTGAATATATTCATCTAAGATAGATACACTAACAAATTGTTTGTTTGGGTCAACTACATACCAAAATATGATCCAACTACTTGGACATAATCTCTTGTAATCAAATAGTCTAACAACTTTTGTAGAGACAAACTCTACCTTACAATGACCAATAATAATCACATCTCTTCATGATCATGTAGTTGGAGATATTCTCTCATAACCAACTAAATCTAGGGTGAATCCATGAACATGGGTAACACTTTTGGTGAAAAGTGACTGTGAAAATTCATTTTTTTACTGATTTGTTAAATTGAACCTCTCAAAACTCATATTTTCTACATGAATTTCGAAATGCAATAAAAAACAAATTTTAGGCAATTATGTTGTCTTCTATGTATATTTTTTTGAAATTTTAATATCATTTAATATGTAAAAATTGCATTTAATGAGAGAATTGTCCTTAGAAATTTTAGGAAAAGTTATATATATATATATATAATGGACTCACCCATATATTTTTTTTTGAACTTATTGCATTTTTTATAAGTTTTTGAAAGTGATCAATGACAATTTTAATCGCATTTTGTACACACCTATGTGCACACAAACTTTTTTTTACTGGTAAAAAACTCAAAAAAAATTACCCTTTAGAGAGGACCCATTTCTCTTGGGCATACGTACTTTTTGAAATTTTTGGTTGTGCCCTTTTTCTATTATTGATTTTTCTTTACACTACTTTGAAGTTGTAGACATCGTTTTCAAGAGTAAGTTTGAAAAGAAAAAAAATGATACGAACTCCAGAGCACATAAATTATATGTTGATGGAAAGACAATTCATTGACAAGTTTAAATAACTCAATCGAGTTATGAAGCTCGATCGAGCTCCTAAGAGTTATGAAACATCAAATTTGATGAACATGAATTGTAATTCAGAAAAGATTGTAATAATAGACACATCTTATTTGAAATATAATAATGTCCTATATAGGACATGTTATGTGGTTTATGATATTATTTAAATCTACAATGATCCTTAAAGATTTCATTATGTTGAAACAAATTCCTTATTTTATTCACTTAACCATGATTAATTGCTTAAGACACCAATATTTAGAGTACAAGAATTCATGATGTTATCCATATCCCACATGAGGGACAGAGATGGTGTGTGTGATATCGACTCATTATGTTTATGTTTATGTGATCTTTTACCATACCTTTTCTGCATGTCAAAATCTTAAAAATAATGGACATTCAATTATTAAAACTATAATTATAGCTCATATGTACCTATATATATATCACACTTTTCTATATGTGGCATTGAATTGTTTAAGTGTCAACTTAGTGGATTTCATTAGATTGGAGACCACCTTATATTGATTTACAAGACATGAAAATCAAATGGTTTAATCATTTTGTATTTATTATTATTATTATTTATATAATAGTTTAGGAAAATTATTTTTTATATTAGTTTAGGAAATTTAAGATTTGTAATTTGAATTTATAGCACTATAAAATGTATATTACAATTTTTCAGAGCTACTTTAACTTTGTGTAGACAATGAAATTCAAATCCAACACACAATCCCCTATACACCTTAGTAGAATGGTGTAAAGTCTGAGAGGAAAAAATGAGCACTAGAAGAGATGACAACTTATATGATTGGCTCGAAAGCTTTGGCTGCAAATATTTGGGCTAAGGCCATGAACATTACTGGATACATTCATAACAAAGTTCCACACTCGTCCGTAAAAGGTAAAACTCCTTTTGAAGCCTACACTGATCACAAGCATGATGTGTCCAATCTCACGGTTTTCGGGCCCACTACATGGGCTAGAATTCCACTTGATAAGAGAAAAAATTTGGAACCACTGAGTATTTAGTGCATCCTCATTAGATATGTTAAATAATCCAAACGATATAAACTCATGGATATCATATACAAAAAGAGATTCATCAAGAGAAGTGTCTCATTTGAAGAACCTCTTCAAGATCTACAACTAGTGGAGGAAGAAATTATCAAACTGCTTCCTCTTTCTAATGAAGATTCTGGAGATCATAATGGAAGTACATGTTCTGATATTTCAAATGATATGCTCGTTATTAATGAGCATGAAGAATCAGTTTCTGATTCAGATCCAAATGAACCCCTCAGGTCCCAAATTGGGAATAAAAGACTCTCACATTTGTCAGTTCAAACATTGGAAATCCTGTTGATCCAAGAAGAAATCGAGCATACTTTCAAAGAGGGGGTATTGCTCTTTCATGTGCTGATTCTTTGTTGTCCAAAAAATATTTTATGATGATTGGATAAGATCCAAAATCATACTATAATTCCCACCATGATCTGAGACGTAACACCCGGTTTTGACCCCGTTTGCATTAAATGTATATGATGTATATATTGTCATTAATCATGGTGTGGAGCTAAAGGCAAAAGCCCCACCATTGATGTAGTGTTTAATGTTTCAGCGACTAAAAATTGTTGCCGATGGTATTTTGCGCTAGCATACACATTATAATTTTGGACATAATGTAAATTTGCAATTTAATTAAAAACACACAACCAGCTATGTCAATGCAACAAATAATGAGACAGGAGCATGATTTCCTAAGGATAAGGGGGGGGGGGGGAATATTCAAACCCTTGGGCCAATGGGGAAAATCCAAATGTCAAAGGGAGAACCCATCAAATTGTCAACTACCTTTCTTGTCTCATTCACCCAATCATTTATTACTACCAGAAATTGGTTGAGTTGGTTATTGCATGGGATGGGCAAGGTATGACAGCCCAAATTCGAATTTTAGAAGCCATCAGTTTTTGGGAAATGCATTTTGACTCCTTGGGAAAGTAAAAACCCAAAAAATGTATTCCATTCTAGAGGGACTTTCATGTTTTCATGTTTTCCTCGCCATTTTTCCTTCACGTGAGCTCCCTCAGGCATTCAGAACTTCCTGTGTGTGAAACCATTCACGTTTTTGGGTTGCTACCTCATTTTACTTAGGCTGGAAATCATTATTGGTGAGTATCAGTGGTTGAGTTTCTTTCCCCATGTTTTTTGCTGCATTTTCCCCACTGTTTCCAAGCTGGAAATCGTTTTCTGGCAATGCCAAGTGAGGGGAAGAAGAGACCCGTGATTTTGGGTGTTGTTGAGTCCATTTTGGCCACGTTAGGGCCAAAACGTTTCTGGAAATCAAATTGCTATTAAGGGGTTGTTTTACCCATCCTGGCAATTCATTTCTTTTGCCATACTGTTTTTCTTCAAACCCATAAATCGTATTGCATTGTGTGTGCATCTTTTGGATTTGGATGGAATTGAATTGGGAGTGGAAATGAGGTCTGAGTTTGCTTGATAAACCTAGTGTGTGCAGGAACCTCACAGACAGAGCTAGCAGACTGGATTTCTTCTTTGCACCCCCTGAATAGCACTGGAAGGGAAGGCATAGCTCGAAGGACTGTGTAGCAAAGAAGGGGATGCTTCCTTGTGTTGGGTGTGTGTGTATTTTTTAGAAGCCAAGCTAGTTATGGTGTAGGTGTCCATAATTCTTCAGTGAGCCAACTAGCTTAGAAGCCAACCTTTCCATCTCCCTGTTACCCTGATAAACCCAACTATGTTGGATTGGATGAGTTGTGTATCCTTAGCTCCGTGTGAGCCTACTAGTGTCCCCTTATTCCTTGTGAAATCATGCCCAGCTCAAGGGTGGCAGTGTTGATGAGTGTTTGATGAGCACACTGGCCTATGGTTGGGTGGAACGTTGCAGCGATGCAGCTGGTTGCGGGACAAACTTATTTCAAGATAAGTATTCTTGTCTATTTTATTTCTGCATCTGTACATGTGATTATGATTTAATATGAACATGTTAAAATGTTGTGAATGAATGAATATTGCATCCGTTGTATGTTAATTATTTATGCATCTGTGTATGTTAATTTCAATGCATTTCATTTTATCATGTGTATGTCAATGGGATTTAAATATCCCGGATTAGTTAGCATCTATGTCATGTTAGTCACTTCCTCTCCGCAAAGTAGAGGGGTGGGGATGTGACACGAGATGGAAAGCTTCCATGGATGAGGAGTACCACTCTCTTCAGAAAAATGTAACATGGGAGCTAGTTCTTCTCCCACCTGGGAGGAAACTGGTTCAATACAAATAGGTCTACCGAGCCAAGGTTTTTAGTGATGATTCAACCTAAAAATACAAAGCTATGTTGGTGGAAAAAGGTTTCTCCCATGTCCAAGGTGTACACTACACATAAACTTTTGCATCAGTGGCAAAAAAATGGACTCCATTTGGCTAGTCTTGGCAATTTCTGCATCCAAGAACTGGGAGGTGCACCATATGGATGTGAATAGTGCCTTTATTCATGGTGATCTTCAGGAATAAATATACATTAATCATCCCAAAGGTTACATATCAGATCAGACATTAGTTTGTAGATTAAATCAATCTTTGTATGGTTTACAACATGCCCTAAGAACATGGTATGGAACGATGTATTACTTTCTTCTATCACAAGAATTTGCAAGATACAAATCATATGTTGATGGCATATTTATTACAGGAGGCACTCTTTCTTTTATTAGCTTCATAAAAACTGCTTTACACCAAGCATTTGATATGAGTGATTTAGGCCTGCTGAAGTAATTTCTTGGTCTAGAAATCACTCAGAATTTTAATGGGATCATGATATCCCAATTAAAATAATATTTGGACCTGCTAAAAAATGAATGATTTTTTTAAATGGTTCAATGACTAATCTTGGGAAAGGCTACTCAATGGTAATACATTTGTCAGGTTTGTATAGAGTTCCTTGGTTGTATATTTCCATATTTAAGTGATTCTTCAATCCTATGTTGTAGAATTGTGAATGATTCTAGTTAGTTTGAAGTATGTATAAAAATCTATATTAATTTGATTATCTCTATTCATATCTATACTTGTTTGTTTTAGACTTTATAGATTAATAGCTATCTCGGACATATAGCCCATAGCTTGCAAAATCGTGAATGACTTTGTTTTAATATATTTGACTATTCGTAACAACATATTTGTCATTTTTGTATGGTAAATGATTATTTTAGGAATCGTCGTTAAATTTTTATGTGTAATGGTTGTTTTAATCCGTTGTTTTTCATTCAAACCATAGTAGCATACAATTAAGTAATGAAAAAATCTAGTAAGTTTTTAATGTGGAAGTATAGAGATTAAAATACGTATTTTAAGGAGAATTCAGAAAAAAATAATTATTTATATTAATTTATATTTATAAATGTATTAAAACAATTGATATTTTTTAATGGTTTTGTTTGTTAATTGTTTGGGTTTATGTATCTATTATTCATTGAATCCCATCTACATTCCATTATGGCTCTTATGATTGATCATGTCAAAATCCCCCAAACAAGATACCATTAAAGATTAAGGGGAAATCATGTTGGAAGCCAAATGCTAGAGAATTTATGCACCTGAAAATCATCATAGAAAGATGACCCTATAATAGGTATGTAAAGTGGACTCTTTTGCATTAATTAATGTTCCCCAAAAATTCTGATCTCGTGACTTTTCCTGGTATGGTCTCTTGTGATAAAGTTATTCATGTATATCTATGCAATCCAATAATACACTTACAATGTGGAAATTAACAAAATTATCACCCAACTAATTTATCTACAAGGAATACTTGGTAGAGGACAAAGGGACAATTGTAAATTTTAATTATCTTCCTTGGTGACAACTTCAAAGTAACTTAACTCATTTCCAACTGATTCTATCAAAAAAATTAATATTTTCATCTAGAATTTGAATTGGCTCCATAGTTTTTATAGCCCAGTGGATTGATTCTAATACATCCAACAAATCACCAAATGGATCATAAGTAGTTTATTGTTTCCTATTAATTGATGTGACTCATTTGATATGTCTGCATTTGAAGTTAGAGGCTAATGAAAAGCAAATGAAATATTGCACTAGCATGTATGGGTGGAAATATATTGGTTGTGAAGCACTTAAAGAAACAAAACTTGAGTGTGAAGGTCTATATCTAGGCATTCATGCTATGAATATGGTTATAAAACTAAACTCTTAAACATATCCATGGATTCTGATTTTTCCAAATAAGAACACCTTTATATTTTTTCCACATCCTTGATGTCAACCCTTCCAGAAGTGCCATATATTGAATATAGTTGACAAGTTGTGAATTATCATAGAAATTATTTAGATTTTTTGGCTCTCCACATATTTTACTTTGATCATGGATATTTACAGGTTTATAATATGGAATATATAGTCCTAAACAACATTTGACACTTATTTTATGCACTCACTTGATAGATTTTGAAATAATGGAATTTGTATGTATTCTAGAGGTATTCTTATTAATGGTTTGTTTGGTTTTGAAAAATGGTAGAAACCCATCAATATATCTCATTATCTAGAGATATTTCCACACTGACAAACCATATATATCATAATTTTATAAAATTAAGGTCACTCTACTAATCCCCCACCCCAACAACAAAATCAAATTGAAAGTCGTATAGGCATGGAAGTTCATATATTATTTGTAACTCTTTTGTTAAAGATGTATCAAACCATATGACCGTATCGTGTTCCCTCCATGAATGAACAAATTCTCTCTGTTCACTTTAAATAATATTTCTCTGAGAGCAATATCCACGTGGCTCAACTTTCAGAAATCCAAATGGATGTATCGGGGAATTTAACTCACCAAAATATTTTACTTCCATGGGGATGTACAATTTGTATATTTGTTGTTTTCCCAAACCATTTGGAAACCATATAATTTTCTTGTAAAATACTGAGAGATGAAAATGTATATAGAACACTAGTGGCACCTATGATTAATTACACCTTTATCTCTATGTGCTTAAACACACCCTATCTTTTAATTCAAGAGCGACCTACTCCTTTGAGGATATCTTCCTCTAGAATCAAATGAACTAAACTTATTCTCTCAATCCCAAGTAAAAGAACACATCAATTTACTTTCTAGTATTCTATTTCACAACCGTAACCAAAGGGAAGTGAGGTTGGATCTTTGAACATAGTCCAAATTTTTTTTTGTGTGTGGCTGCATGGTCCTCTTTTTCTTATTTGCTACAGGGTTAAGAGTTCCCATATTTTAGAATAATATAAGTAAAATATATAATGAATGAATGTAAACAACTTCAACTAATAGTCTCCCATTGTTTGTCTTGACAGGATGCAAAGAGTCACATTCACCTTCAATATCAAAGTTGATGTATCTAGTCCATTAGGTATCTCCTTAGCACTATCCATAGGTTAAGTAATCCATGTATTCCCCTCATTGAATTGATAATTAAGAATATTAATCCTTTTATATTCTCCTCTAATTTATGGATAGTTAAACTAAATAGTGTTGATCTCTTAGTCATCCACCATCCATGTGCCCCATGTTTCCAATGCATCAAAGGATCACATCAATTTCAAAGTACATTTATGTATATTTTTTAAAACTTCAATATATGCATTATGGAGGGTGAAATATCATTTTGAAGAATTTAATATTAGAATTTTTAGATAGGTAAATTCAAATCAATTGACTAGACCAAGGGAGGTGAGGACTCCAAAACAATTTTAGTGGTTGAATAGGGGCATGTCCGAGGATGGACTATTTCTATATTGTGTTATTTGGACCATATTGATATGCATGTAGTGTTAAAAGGGAAACATACTAGCCTTTTGATAGACTATTCTAGAGTAAAATGTGAAAAGGATCCTTCAAGTGTACATAGCATATAACCATGGTGTTTCGTTTGAATGGACCCAATTTGGGGAACTGTTAAATTGGAGATGGAAATAAAGGGGTTAATCGGTTATGACAATGTCATCGGAGCTCTGGGTTTTTCCTTGATGATTCTCTCATAATTGAGATAAAATTCGACCATCTATTAGAAAAAGAGGTTCATGTGGATTCCCTTTAGTCTATCGAAGTTTCAGTCAAGTAGAGATTGAATTAGGTTCAATAGGTTGAAGCTTCAATGCAAATGGTAATGGATGGACAATATTATTTATTATTGAGGAATGCTATTGGAAAATGTTTTCCCACTAGAATTTATCAGTATGAGCCTCATGTTATACCATTAATATTACTCTATGTGCCTGGAAGAAAGGGTTGGCCCTACTCATACCAATTTAAGGCATTGAAGAGCGACAAAGAAGATGCACTACCTTTACTATTCTAGTACAATAATAAAGTAGAACGTATCTGTTGTCTGAGAACACATATAAGGAAATTTAGGTGGATCACACTGCCCATTTACAACCAATAATGAATGGAAATAAATTAGATAATGACTCTACGGGGAAAGATCATCTTGAGGGTTTAATCTTTGATTTAATCTTAGATATAAACCCAGAAACTAGAGAAAAAAAACTCACATATCTTCAATGGATATTTTGACATTTTTTGTGAGTGCTTTCATGGATCTAACAATGTTGCAACACTTATCTACCAAAAAATTTGTTACATGTAAAATATTGTAAGATTTAGTAGCTAAAAAGATCTTTTATATACTGCTAAATAATGAAAATTCTGCAAGTTGTTTTGGCCTATGTTTTTAACTCAAATTCAACACTAACCTAAGGTTAATTTCAAATTTGGCATACATAAATAAGTATGGACCTATGTCAATATTGATACAACACAATACTTCAAAAATTTCATAGTTTTATGGTTTTTTTTGTAACCTTGGGCTTAGGTTATATTTGAAGAAAGGAAATATAGAGAGAGCCAAGGGGTAGGGGATTGTGTTTCTTCCACACATAGGTTGTGCATCTAAAATTGAGACGAGGAGTACATTGGAAAGCATGAGGTATGTTGAGAAAATAACCAATATATTTTGTTGAAGATAACTCGCCCACTTCAAATAGTGATGTTCTTGAATCTAAGGATGAATTCATAAATTGAAGTGGTTGTTGATTAGTGTGCAGGATTGTTTTGTTTCCAAGGATGTAATGGCATCATAATTTAAGCTCTCGATTTCCATTTTATAAGTGCTTCAATTCATATTTTCTTGTGACAATTATCCAACCAATGCTCTCCCTACTTCAATATTGCACTAATAGCACACTTTTGATCACTCTGCTTGTATACTATATAAGAAAGTTCTTTTTTTCTACTAGTTTAGAAGGAAAGCTATATGTGAGTAGTCGTAGATGAAAATCCTATAGAATTTCATTCCAACCAAAAAAAATTTCAAGTTCTAAAATGGTTTTGGGGAGAGGACATTCCTTCAAAGCTTTGATCTTATCCAGGTTTGCATCTACACCAAGTTCATTAAGGATAAAGTTGTTAAAGAAATGTAACTTCAGACTATATTCTATTATATTTTTATTGTATTCCTCCTTTGGAGATGTTATTCCTCTATTCAGAGATGTCCTTGATGTAATTGGTCACATAAAAGTCATGAGGTAAAACCTATGTTGTAAGTTGGGGCAATAGTGCACACAAAGTATTTTATAAATGTATTTTGAGTCTTCCTAGGTAGGTCGACCCTAATAACAAAGCCTAGAAGACCTAGTTAGGAAATTAATTCACTCACCTAATGAATATAAATAGGTGATGTGTCTCTCTCATTCTTACACTCTTTCACTCAAGCATTGCACAAGAGCGAGGGAGAGAGAGAGAGAGAGAGAGAGAGAGAGAGAGAGAGAGAGAGAGAGAGAGAGAGAGAGTATATTGTGGAAGAGGAGGTGATATTCTTGGTCTTGGGGTTTTACACTATACTTGGTCGAATTCTATATAGAGGAATTTTTGTTGGGTTTTCTTCCCCATGACGGTTTCCTAGGATAAATCTCTGTGTTCTTTTGCGTGGTTGTGTTTGTCTTTCTTTCAGTGATCCTTTTCTTGTGGTTATGATGTTATGATGATAATTTTTTTATATATTGTATAACCACTAAAACTCTAACATGGTATTAGATCCACCATGAAAGAAGTATTTGTGCAGTCGAAACATTGTTGCAACTACAACTACTGGAGATTAGGGTTTCATGCTAGAAAAACCCTAGAAGGAAAAATCTAGTAATCTTGGAATTTTCACTATAACTAAAGTTTGGAGAAGGCTCACGAGATGAAAATTTGGCAGGCCAAAGATGAAATATTTTTGTACCATCTGTGCAACTTTTAACCTCATATTCACTATAATTTAGGATATATGATTCCTCCAAATTAGGGTTCCAGCCTCTTCCATAATTCAACCTTAAACAAGTGACCTAAGGATAATTGCTATATCTCTGGCTAGGAAGGTCCGAATGAAATTTTGAAAGATGTTGCATGAAGGTAACATAATTTATTTTTTGTGGTGATATTTTTAGACCCCAATTTTTAAACAATGACACGTGGGAGTACGTACAGGTTCGTTATAGTGAACGAGTCCTCGAACAGGTCACCCTAGGAAAATTAACATAAGTACACTTGGTGAATCCAATTCTGATCTAATATGTGGGGTTGGAAAGAAGAAAGATCAATTAGGACAATGTTTCATACCTTTAGGATAAGTAATTTCATAGATATATAAAAATAAATATCAGACAATTCTACAGAAGAAGTTGGAGAAAACTAGGGCTTTCTGTTTCGGGAACTTCCCTCGACTGATCATTTGAAAAAGGAGGAATATCAAACTCAAACTATGAGGGTGAATATTTTAATAAATTTATCGTTTTGTGGATTTTTAACTTTTGACCTAACACTATTATTGAGGAGAACTAGGGAATCGAATATTTTGTAGTTCTGTCCATAATTTTGGGAAAATAAGTATGTTTCTCAGCTCGCCTTGAGGAGGTGCATATTTCTATCCAATCATATATGAAATTTACCTAAGTTAAAAAAATTAGGGTTTCTTAGTCAAACCCTAGGTCCACCAGCATCATTCTTCCATTAAAGCTTTCAAGCAAGAATCAAGTTGAAGCAATTTCATTGGTAAGTTCTATCCTCTCTACTTCCATTTGAGGTTCTCATTTTTTATCATGATGACAAACAATACAAAACTTGAGAACAAGCTTGAAGGAGCCAAGGACTTCCGAGCATGGAAGTATAGAGTGCTTCTCATACTTGAACAAGCATGACTTGAAGAACTATGTCAAATAAGAAGTTGCAGATTCAGAGGGAGATGAAGACAAAGCACACAAAGGACTTAGTCAAATCCAAGAGGATTATTTCTGTCTCCATTGGATATTACATGTATATTCCTTGAATATTCCCAAGGAGATGTTTGATACAATGACTAACTTGTACGAAAGAAAAAACATCAACAAGAAGATGACCTTGAGAAGGAAACACAAGGATGTGAAGATGCAAATTTTAGAAAGCATTCAATCTTACTTCAGAAAAATCTCTCATATTAAGAAACAGCTAGAAGCCATTGGAGACAATGTTGAAGAAGTAGAAATAGAGATTATAACATTGAATGTGTTAAATTTCATGAACCATAGATCTAGAATCCAAAATGAGAGCTATCTGAAAAGAATAATGTAGTGGAATTGGAAAATCAATGGAAACTAAACAACGGATTAATGACATAAATTTCACATAAATCAGACAAGTATTGCACAAATTATCATTACATCAGTCTTCATTAATTAATCACTAAGCAAACTAACTGTAATCTAATTAATGGTGACTAAAGCATAACTAAGCATGAATGACTACCTACCATAGGAAACTGAAGGTGACTTCTAGTGGCACTCAGAGCAAGTTCCTATAATGTAGGGATTGATCCCTAGGGATGCTAAACTCATGCAATCAGGTGTAGTAAATGGCATATGTCCCTTAGGTGTGTCCCCTATGAAATAGTGGGTGATGATGACCTCCTAAGCTAGGAAAAATGAACAAATAAACTATGTGGGTAAAGGGAGGATTAATTAATCCTAACACCCCCCCTTAATCCTAAATTTGGACAACTTGGGCCCTGGAAACTAGGCAAAAAGTCACCCATACAATCTAAATGAAATAAAATATTTCCTTAATAAATAAGGAAAATGGGGAAAACCTCATGGGAACCCCCCCCCCCCACACACACACTCAAAATAAGCAGGAAATCAAGAACAATGAGTCAATTATTTACACAGAGAAGATATCTGAGGTAAACATATCTCTTTTCAGTGAAGGGATTGGTAAAAATATCTACAATCCGCTCCTCTGTAGGGAATTAATGCAGTGTTATAGTCTTGTCATGCACTAGTTCATGAATGTAATGCATGTGTACTTCAATATGATTTTTCCACTGATTCTGAATTGTATCACTGTATATCTTAATGGTACCCTGGTTTTCACAATAGATCTCTATTGAAGGTAAAGTGTGAATCCCAAACTCTGTCAAGATTCCATGCAACCAAACTTCCTGAATAGTTGCATTCACAACCCCCCTATACTATGCTTCTACTGAAGAGAGTGCAAGAGTTGCTTTCATCTTAATGGACCAACAAATTGGCTCAGATCCCAACATAAACACAAAATGTAGTGGATTTCCTATCATCCCCATCTCCATCCTAGTCTGAATTAGTGTAGCCAATGAGATCTAATTATGCATCAACTATATAATGGATCCCATAGTCTCTAGTAGCCTGAACATAGTGCAAGATGCTCTTTGCTACCTTCCAGTGTAGCTCATGTGGATCTTGAATATATCTGGAAGCAACACTCACAACATAGGATATATTTGGCCTCAAATGTGTGAGGTATAGAAGGCTCCCAATGGTTTTTTTGAAAAGAGTGATATCAGCCAATGGTGTAGAACCACCATCTTCTAGCCTGATGCCAGATAGGAAGGGAAAATGGGTTGCTTTACGATATTCCATGTGGAATCTTTTAAGAAAATCTATTGAGTATATAGACTGTGAAATCATGATTCTCGAAGTCTTTTGACTTACTTCGAGACCAGTGAACTGCCTCAACAGTCCTAGATCTGTCATAGTGAATTCTTTACTCAAATCTTACTTGATGCTTATCAATCTAGTAGTAGAGATGCTAGCAATGAGCAAGTCATCCACATACATGAAAATCAACAGTAATGATCCCTCTTTCTACTGCATGCAGACATTGTAGTGAGATATGCATCTCTCAAATTTCTATGACATGAGAAAGGAATCCATCTTTGAATACCATGTCCTTGGGGTTTGTTTGATCCCATAGAGAGAATTCCTCAATTTTCAAACTAAGGATGAATATTTAATGTACCCCTAAGTTTGTTTCATGTATATCTCCTCTTTTAGGTCACCATGGGGGAAGGCACTCTTCACATCCATGTGATGTAGCTCCCACCTTTTTGAAGCTACAACTACCAAGACTAGTCTAATGGAGTCCATTCTTGCTACTGGAGTGAATGTCTCATTGTAGTATAGCCCATGGACTTATGAGTATCATTTTTCCACCAACCGATCCTTGCACTTAGTTGTGGTTCTATAAGAGACTAGCTTGGTCATGTAGACCCATTTTCACTGGACTCAATTCCTCCCAGGAGGCAAGGTGATAAGCTCCCAAGTTGTGTTGTCCTGTAGCAAATCAAATTCCTCATGCATAGCTTCTTGCCATCTCATATCATGGAAAGCCTCTTTGAATGGTTAAGGATCTGATCCCATCATCATAAAACACCTCCCTGGTAGAATTGGATCTGAATGGGAGAGTGCAACATGTTCATTCTGATATCGGGACCTCGTTCGTCTTCTATCATTTGGATCTCCAGTAACATCACCAGATACTTTAATGACCTTTTGGGCCCATTTAGGCTTCTGGGTTGGAATATATGTTGGATATAGATTTAGATATTCTTGAGGTTTAATCTCAATATCAAGATCATGTTGATGTTCTTCCTCATCTTCTAAATCTGAAACATTAGATAATAAATCTATTTCTACAAATGGAAATGAAGGGATTTGATAGGGATTTTATACCTTCATCTGCTTTGAATGATAGTTGAGATTGTACTTGATCTAAGTATAGAATAAAGTGTGAGAATGCATATGCTTTGGAATCATGAATTGCAACACCCTTCATTATAATCTTCCTAGTTGAGATATATGAGATCGCTACTGAGTCAGGACCAAATACCACTCGCTTTGGTGGGCCAATATGTTTCATTCGGTTATACATATAACAAATTTGTTGCAAGACGGGGAACATAGAGCACAATTTTAAGCTCTCCATGCTGGATTTTAATGGAACCTCTCCCAATAACAATGATCTATGAAGCATCCCCCATATGAATGCTAGGTCCTCCTGAGGGATCTAAAGAGGTGAAGGATTCTTCGGAAGAAACCATTTTTTTGGATGCTCCTGAATCAATGAAATAAGACTTTGACTGAGTGAAGCTATATTTCAAGGCATGGCATCTCTCATGTTCTTCTGTCTGGTTTCCAGATTCATATTTCTTTGCACTTTGAGGAAGGGCAATGTTGTTCTATTCAAGGATATTTTACAACTAGTCAATGGTCTTCTTCATGCATCAACTCTCTGGATGAAAGCCTCTCATACAGTAGGAGCATTTATCTTTCTCAAATTTCTTATTCGTGTTCTTCTTGGAACCTAAGGTTCCATCGGAAGGGTAATGCTTCTCTTTTGGATATGAATCAGCATTTGTATTCTCCTTCCCTTTTTTCTTCCCTTTTGCTTCCCTTTTGCTTGCAGATTCCCATAGTCTCTAGCTAAGAGGGTCTGATTCTTGGAGGCATTGAGCACTCTTGTTTGAATCAATTTGTATTGCTCCTGGGTTAATGACTCTGCAAATGCATCTAGAGAAGGAATTACCAATTTAGGATGGATCCTCTTCTAGAGTGCAAGGTAGATACAAAGACTAAGAATTCTTAGGAAATCTTGTTTGAAATTGACAGTACAAGATGCTCATATTTCCTCTCTATCCCACATTGCTTTCATTGCAAGAATAGGGATTTGTATTTCGAGAAGAATTGTTGAATTGTCTTGAAGTTGTTGGGTTGGAGTACAATGAGCTCATTCTCCAGAATATTGCCTCTTAGCTCATCTTGTTTTCCAAACAAATATTCAATATTGTCCCATACTTCGTTCGAAGTTTTGAGTCCCTCAAGGTGGAACAACAACTCACTAGATATGTACTCACTAGAGATGTAGATGCACATGAAGTCGAAGGCTTCATCTATCCTATTCAGAGAATTGGATTTCTCAACATTTTGTTGGGGCTCGACTTCTCTTCCCATTGTCATCCTATATTGGCCTTTTTTCCACAAGGCTATCTGCATATATTCCTTCCAATTAATGTAATTGAAGGGTGTAAGGATTCTAGGTGATAGAGAAGTTGGATTCTCCATGTCATTGTATGTTGATCAATGAATCTTCAATAGCTACGTAGGTACCTGCAAAAATCACTGCATAAAAACTTCAAATCGCAAAACTTTGTCAGTTCAAACTTCTCCACCTAGACATGAGCAATTTTTCTAAGTCCATCACACCTAGATAGACCTCTCTGGAAAGAATCTAGAGGGGGCAATGCTAAGATTCCAAGAATTATGTGGAAACTCAATTGCTTCTGGTGCAAGCATAGAGGTTTGTGAGGTTTGTTGCTGGCCTAGAAACATAGGATTTGATACCATGTTAAATTTCATGAACCATATATTTACAATCCAAAATTATTTCTATCTAAAAAGGAGGATGCAAATGAATTGACAAATCAATGTAAACTGAACATCGGATTCATGACAGAAATTTCATATAAATCGAAAAAGTATTGCACATATTATAATTGCATAAATATTCATTAATTAGTCATTAATAGAATGGTCATACAATAAAGAGAATTAGAATATTGTGGATAAGATTTGAATTCACCAACTCAAACTAACTGTTTAGCTAAATTAGTGTGGAAATAATCACAACTAGAGTTTATTAGGTTAACTCCAGATAACCAAATCAATCTACAATCAGTTAAGTGATGATGGTAGGTGAGGGTAGGTGAATAATGGATCCCACACTCCCATGAATGTGGAAAACTAGCACTAATATTATTGACTATGATCTAACTAATGGTGACTAAAGGATAACTAACCATGACTAACAATCTACCACAGGAAACTGAAGGTTACTATTGGCGGCACTCATAGTGGGTATCTATAATGTAGGGATTGGTCCCTAGGGCTCCTAAACTTATGCAGTAAGGTGTAGTAAGTAGCAGATGTCCCTTAGGTGCGTCCCCTATCCATTAATGGGTGGTGATGACCTCCTAATGTAGGAAAAATGAACAAATAGACTATGTGGGTAAAGGGGGTATTAATTAATCCTAACAGAATGGTCTCGCAAATTCATGGGAATATTTCATCCAATGTATTTGTTCTAGAAGGAATATCACCTATGAAAGAATGCACGTAAGGAGAAGTTAGATTGATAGAAAAAGAAGAAGAGATGGATAAATATGAAAATCAATCCCTAACAACTCATGTGAAGAAGAAAAAGAGCAAGAATGAAGAACATTCTCACAAGAATAAAAGGACTTTAGAAGAAGGACCTCTCACAGCTCATATGTTTCAGTTGAGATGAAAAAGGACACCTTGCGAAAGAATGTCACAACAAAGAAGAATGGAAGGATGATATAATCAAGAAGTACCATTCGATCATATAGAATGATGTTTGGAGACCAGAAGGGAAGTTTTGTAACATCTTCCAAGTAGATATACAAGATCAAGCATACAACAGATGGAAGTATCAAGAGATATAAAAAAGGTTCGTGGTTTCTCTCAGAAAGAGGGAGTCGATCATGGTGAGAAATTTCATTGAGGGACATACAAACCTTTTTAGTGATGACTAATACACTAAAATAGTTGGTGTAATCAAAGTAGGGGAATAGACCGAGCAACCTATAATATTTGGGACTCTCTACAGAGAACCACCTTTGCGTAGAAGGATTTGTACAAGCTCAATAGGAACCCATGGGATAGGACATACATTTACATGAAGAGCTTGGGGATTAGCTAGAGTGATGGAGATCCCAAAATTTACTACAATGTTGAATATAGAATCCTACAGAGGTTGAGAAGCTAATATATGGATGCAAGAAAAACTTGCAACAAATTGCAAGATCGAGGATATTGATATCCATTGACCTTAAGAGGTGACATATATGGATACACATAAGAATAGAAGCAAAGAAGGCTACCTTTCACGTAAATGTCCTAATATAGAGAGTACAATATGCAGAGTAAGAATGGTGCTCCACTTCAGAGGGAGTGACTACTATAGATCTCAAAGTTTGGAAATCTTGACATGGTTCTCAAGATAGAGGTACAATTTTCGTAGCCAAGGAGAATGTGTGGTTGAGATAAGGTTTTGAGATGTTGGGATACATCAATGGAATCAAAATTGAAGTCAATATGTGATCCTACTTCTTAAAATAGTTGATGTCACAATCTATAGGTAGAAGAATTGTTCATTGATAGACTTAATGAACATGAGGCCAGACAATTGCTTTGTGGAGCCGAGATTTGTTCACATGGTTGTGGAAACGAACAGGGTGCAGTACTGTCACATACCCCAATTTCAATAACATTTTATTTTTAAGAAAACATTATATTTTACTTTTATTGTAAAGTTTATGACTATTGACCATGTAGGGTCAAGGATGAATGTAATTAATTATGTTGAATATTTAATTAGTTAATAAGTAAAAGATGAGACAAATAGCCTAAGGAGGATGTTGAATGAGTGTCCATTGGCCCACTAGGTGGAATAGACTGGGGTGAAAGAAAATAGACACATGGCAGCATCCTCAACCACTTCTAGCTATTGTAGGGGGCAACTTCCCTAAATTTTTGGTCATGTTCCCCAAGAAAGTGGAACAAAGCAGGTGGCTCATTAATTGAAAAACTGACCAAAAAGACTTAGGCATGCATATATCTATCCATTGAAGTCAACAAGAGGTTGTTCAATCAGTACCTTGTGAAAATTATGAAGTTGAGAAAAGTGCACAAGAGATTCGATGAAGGGAAAGGCAGATGTGGATTGAGTGATTAAGTCTATTTTTCAGAACTAGTGCAGCTTCTTCGCTGAATTCTTTACTACTGAGTACAAAAGTACTATTGTTAAGTAGTTATGTGGAGTTACAGGGGTATTTAATCCCATTTCTTCACACAGTGCTTTCATCCTGGTGGATTGGTGGACAGGATCGGGGATCCTAAGGCAAGCAGTTGAGCTATCTTCAGGAAAAGGTTGGGTGGAATGGGATCCTTGGGGTGTTTGTCTCTTCTACAAGTTATCAGGTTCCATTGTGTATCTTATTTATTTATGCAAGCAAATTACTGGAATGAAAGTATTTATGATTAGATTTACTATTATTACTTGGATAAATTGCATCTACAATTAGACTGTTTAAGTCTGCTTTTTATTCAAGGAAGTTTACTTGTTTAAAGTTTATCTGAATAAATGAACCTAGAGTTAGAATTGTTTGATTAATGAATACAATCCCTTTTCTGTATTTTTTCACTCATCATAAGATGAAGTAATCTAGTACAGAAGGTTTGTTTAGAGGTAAATAGGAATGATTGTACATGATTAAGATGATTTGAATTTGCTCTAACATTGGAAGCTTTTACTATTATTTTAGGAAGGTCTCATAATAATCCTTTATCAAGAACTTTTTCTTTTATATAAAAACCTCTAGGAGTATTACAGAAGGTCTATTATTGTAAGCTTAGGTCACATAGATATTAATCTGTTTAAGCTATAAGAATACTAACAAATACTGAATACAATGTAATTATTTACACTAAGTAAATAAATAAACCAATCATAATTTTAACATTGTAAAACCTAAATTTATAACAATGTTACTCTTTTTACATTATGGAAAATAATACTCTCGTAAACCTCAAAACTGTTTCTGTTATACATCCAGCTTGGCAAGTTCTTAAGGCTCAAATAAAGTCTGAAATGGTTACAAACTGTAATACTTATTATAAATAAAAAAATAAGTATTTGGTAAATCTAGCTGAAACAAGCTTTATAACTGTGATAATACTATTAATATTTGCAAACTATTCTTCTACAAACCCTACTCTTATATGATAAACTTTTGTATTAAATTCAGAACCTAGTTAAGAAGAAAAGAAGCCTTCCACAGCTAGTAAATAATTTAAAATAAGACAACTGTAAATTTCAAATAAGGAACAAAATATACTCTTAAATCTTTGTTCATTAGTTGAATAAGCCAAAGATTTAATTTCCAGCTTTTCCATTTAAAAGGAATTATTTTACCTTTCTAATTGTTATTTATACCAAAAATCAAATGATAACCTAATATCAAAACTCCCTTTTAAAAACAAAAGCTAGAGGTTTATCATCTACAGTATCATTTTTCCTGATAGTATTACAATAACTAAAAGAATCACATGAACTTTTCATTTTGCAACCATAGTCTAACTATAATTTCCAAACTGTTGGATAAATACAAAACCCTAGGATAATTACAGTTTTTATAAAATAAATTACATACAAAAAAACATTGAAGACTCTCTAACATACGTATTACACTGCACATTCAAATTATCAAGGAAGAAATAACTACTAAATAGATATTTACACAATATTCGTAAGCTCTGCATCTTAGAAATCCAATATTTATAAATAGAGTTTCCATTTAAACCAAATAGTCACCACACGAATTAACTCTTCAAAAACCAGAATGCAATAACATATTCATATCCACGAAAGAGCCATAGTGGCTGATTTTTTAGGTCGTGTAAGCTTTCAAACAAATTAATTACAGTAATATTATTACCCTATCATCATATTACATGAGTCGTAGCTCTTTAGCAAAACCCCAAGGGTTGTAAACAGAAACGGATTTACGACCTTCATCTTTAACCAAAACAAAACTATCATCAAATATAGTAAAATGAACACCACAACAATATCCCTTAGCACCATCGACATCACCGTGAACACTCCCAATGACGGAGGGCACATCATGGTTGGATCTGAGGCTTACCCAAAACCCTTTTATGCTCATACCCTTCAACCTCCAGAAAATGACCTCATCCTTTGGCTGTATGTCTTCACCTACGAGTAGCACAACAAACAATAAATGTTGTTTAGAATTTTAGCTTAGTTTAATAATTAAAGGAAAATATAAATGCTGGAGGATTTCAGATAACTTACCCATTTTAGCAGAGAGCTTGAAGGAAATGAAGATGGCAAGGAACCAAAGCCTTGAACTTGCTAGCACCATGTACAATTAAGGGAAAGCACGATATTAAAGAGTGATAACTGCTAAAGTACGAGCTCATAGTTATGGTGATAAAACGAGAGCCTTAAATATGTTAATGCGACGATGGATCTTGAAGGACGATTTTGGTAAGGAACCAAAGAAACTAATTCGCTATTCTCACGGCCAAGTCAAGAATAGTAATTTTTGCAGAAACCCTAGAGGTCATGTCGGCCTCCTCCTTCCCAAACAAACAACAAACTGTTGAACGCAAAATGTGTTTAGGGAAAAAACATGAACGTATATACCTATTGTTCGTTGCCAAACCCTCCACCTAGTGAGCATCCACCACGTGGATCCCACTAGGGTTGAAATTTTATATTCCTTTGACATAGTTGAAACCTGCACGAATAACCCTGCATTTTATAGAAATAAATATCATTTAAGAAATTCATGTGGTGTATGGAGATTTTGAGCTAGACTATGATATAAATAAATATATGCTTTGTCAAGATATAGCTAGGTTTATTTTTATATATGCATTGTGTAATCTTAGCTAGGATATAGATAGTATTTTATGCATTGGTGATATGCATAAGTTAGTATTGTATTTTATTTTTAGTTTTAAAACTACCATTTAATAATGATAATGGTTATGCCTTGGTTAGATTTTATGTTGTGCATCTAACGCATACTTAGGTTAGCGTATTGATATGCATCGTGTATATATGCCTAGGATAGCTTATTTATTTCTGCAATGAGTTTCTAGTGCAAAAGAAACAATTTAATAATGATAACTTAGGGACTTATGAAGTTATAGGTTATCATGGCATAATTCATAGTAATAAAACTTAGAGAATGTTTTTAGACACTTATACTGCTTACAACTAAAAAAAAGAAAACATGTTGGATGACTTCATGCCATATTTTCTTTTCTATCATAACAACTAATCATCAACACAAAATCCATTTCATTTACCTAGGTAGACAAGACTTTGCTTAGGCCTAGGAAATCATCCACATTGATAATCTAGATAGTAAAAAGAGTCTAAGGTTTCCTTCCTCACTTACTCTTTAGACTTCAGATCTTTAACATCTTACATCGTAACCTGGAAGAAAGTTTTACCTGTAAATCCTGTACAAGCATTGAATTTACATTAGCTTTGAAAAATCTAAGTAAGCCTTGGGATAACCTCAAGCCCCTTCAGTAAGACAAAAAAACAACTATCAGAAGCATAGACATGCTGGAAAATGAACAATCGATCTGAATTCAAAAAAATTCTAACCCATTAACTTTCAAGACCGAAAAGTCAACACAGATTGAATATTGTTAGTAGCATGTGTATTATAAATTAGTAAGTAATTATGTGAACCTTTTAGTTACAGTTAGCCAAGAGTATTAACTCCTAAGTTTCTCTTAATGTCATGTCTTTTAATCTAATCTGTTAAATAAACTAGAGGTAATTATTAAACTAGCATCACTAGGCTATAGAGTTCGACACTACGTCTTAGAATTTTATAACGAAGAAAAGGATAAACAAATAGAGTTTGACACTACATCTTATCAACATAAGAGTGAAAATTCAAAATACTCAAATATTGAAAGTAGTTCTTCTTATGAAATTAACAGTAACTCATACAGAAAGAAACACCAGTATTCTAGTGACAATAGTGAGAGTAATTATCTCTCTAGAAAGAAGAACTACAAGCCCTATGAAGAGATTTCAGGGGAGTTCAAAAAGATTAAACCACCAACTTTTAATGGAGAAACAGACAATGGAGAGGAAACCGAAGCATGGTTGTCCAGAATGAAAAAGTATTTTCAAATATATAATTATTCTAATCAATTCAAAGTAAGAACGAAAATTTATAACTTAACTGGAAAAGCCGATATTTGGTGGCAGGACATAAAATGAGCTAACGGCATAAAAGAGAAGAATATAAACTAGAGCACTTTTCAAAAATAATTTAAAAATAAATTTCTGTCAGAGCAATATTACGAGGAATGAGCTAAAGAATTTTATGACTTAAGGTTGGGAACCATGAGTATGAAAGAGTTAAATAGTAAATTTCTAAGCTTACTGCGATATGTGCCCTATATTGTTAATGAAAATCCTAAGGTACAACAGTTTCTGATTTGTTTACCTTTTCATATCAAGGACAGAATTGAATATGATAATCCCAAAACCCTTGAAGAAGCCATGTGAAAAGCAAATTTCTTCTATGAGCATAACCGAAAAAGGAATAACATGCCAAACTGGAAAAACAAAAAGGTCTAATAATTTTGAACAAAGAAAGAAAGGTTTCACACCTAATCGGAATTTTGGGCATAATAACTCACAAATTTCCTAACAAAAACTTTCAAGGAGGTAATTCAAAAGGTAACCCACATCAAAACCACACTGTCACAAGAAATAAAGAATTTACAAATAATCACAGCAACTATGTTAAAAATAACGAATGTAAGGAACATGTAAATTGTTGGGAATGCCAGGGACATCACTATGCATCAGTATGTCCCAACAGAAAGAAGAATGTCAACAAAATTCATACTGTGTAGGAAGAAACAATGGCAGGTGATTTAGAAAGAGGGATTCCCAGAATCGACAATGCAGCGCTGGATAATAGACAGGCTGAATATCAGACTTCCATGGTGGAAGTAGAAGGTGGAACCCGAAGGGGATTTTATGGTGGAACCAAATTGTATCCTCAACAAGAGGGAGATATTGCTTTGGAATTGCACCATTGGGCAGGTGAAGGTGCAATGGAAGCACCTTATTCCATAATAAGCGACCTGAGAATTGGAGAGTCATATGCAAGCAGCATATCCAATTCTATTCTAGGGTAGCTCTAAGGAAGATGAATAAAGAAACATTGAGGAATATGTTGGACTTAAATGGGGGGTGTATGTCACATACCCCAATTCAAATAACATTTTATGTTTAAGAAAACATTATATTTTACTTTTATTGTAAAGTTTATGACTATTGACCATGTGGGGTCAAGGATGATAGTAATTAATTATGTTGAATATTTAATTAGTTAATAAATAAAAGATGACAAAAATAGCCTATGGAGGCTGTTGAATGACTGTCCACAGGCCCACTAGGTAGAATAGACTGGGGTGAGAGAAAACTAACACATGGAAGCATCCTCAACCACTTCTAGCTATTGCAGGGGGAAACTTCCCTAAATTTGTGGTCATGTTCCCCCCAAAAAATGGAATAGAGCAGGTGGGTCATTAATTGAAAAACTAACCAAAAATACCTAGGCATGCATATATCTATCCATCGAATTCAACAGGAGGCTCTTCAATCATTACCTCCTGAAAATTCTAAAGTTGAGAAAAGTGCACAAGAGATTCAATGAGGGGAAAGGTAGATGTGGATTCAATGATTAAGTCTGTTTTTCAGAACTAGTGCAGCTTTTTAGCTGAGTTATTTAATGATGAGTACATAAGTACTGTTGTTAAGTATATGTTGAGTTGCAGGGGTATTTAATCCCATTTCTTCACACAGTGATTTCATCCGGGTGGATGAGTGGATAGACTCGAGGGTCCTAAGACAAGCAGTTGAGCTATCTTCAGGAAAAGGTTGGGTGGAACGGGCTCCTTGGGCTGTTTGTCTCTTCTACAAGTTATCGGGTTCCATTGTGTAGCTTATTTATTTATGCAAGCAAATTACTGGAATGAAAGTAGTTCTGATTAGATTTACTATTATTACTTGGATAACTTGCATCTAGAATTAGACTGTTTAAGTCCGCTTTTTATTCAAGGAAGTTTACTTGTTTAAATTTTATCTGAATAAATGAATCTAGAGTTGGAATTGTTTGATTAATGAATAAAATACCTTTCTGTATTTTTCCACTCATCATAAGATGAAGTACTCTAGTACGGAAGGTTTTTTTAGAGGTAAATAGGAACGAGGGTACATGATTAAGATGATTTGAATCTACTCTAACATTAGAAGATTTTACTGTTATTTTAGTTAGGTTTCGTAATAATCCTTTATATAGAACTTTTTCTTTTATATAAAAACCTCTAGGATTATTACAAAGGGTCTATTACTGTAAGCTTAGGTCACACGAATATTAATCTGTTTAAGGTATAAGAATACTAACAAATACTGAATACAATGTAATTATTTACACTTAGTAAATAAGAAAACCAATCATAATTTTAACAATGTAAAACCTAAATTTATAACAATTTTACTCTTTTTACACAATGGAAAATAATACTCTCGTAAACCTCAAAACTGTTTTTGTTATACATCCAGCTTGGCAAGTTCTTAAGGCTCACATAAAGTCTGAAATGGTTGAAAACTGTAATACTTATTATAAATAAATAAAATAAGTATTTAGTAAACCTAGATGAAACAATCTTTATAACTCTGATAATACTATTAATATTTGCAAACTATTCTTCTAGAAACCCTACTCTTATATATGAACTTTTGTATTAAATTTCAGAACCTAGTTAAGAAGAAAAGAAGATTCCATAGCTAGTAAATAATTTAAAATAAGACAACTCTAAATTCCATATAAGGAACAAAATATACTCTTAAATCTATGTTCATCAGTTAAATAAGCCAAAGATTTAATTTCCATCTTTTCCATTTAAAAGGAATACTTTTACCTTTCTAACTGTTATTTATACCAAAAATCAAATGATAACCTAATATCAAAACTACCTTTTAAAAACAAAAACCAGAGGTTAATCATCTACAGTACCGCTTTTCTCGATAGTATTACAATAACTAAAAGAATCACACGGCCTTTTCATTTCGCAACCATAGTCTAACTATAATTTCCAAACTGTTGGATAAATACAAAACCCTAGGATAATTATATTTTTTATAAAATAAATTACAAACAAAAAAACGTTGAAGACTCTCTAACATATGTATTACACTGCACATTCAAATTATCAAGGAAGAAACAACTACTAAACTAATATTTACACAAGTGCGGTAAGATATGCATCTTAGCAAACCAATATTTATAAATAGAGTTTCCATTTAAACTAAATAGTCACCACATGAATTAACTCTTCAAAAACCAGAATGCAATAACATATTCATATCCATGAAAGAGTCATAGTGGCTGAGTTTTTAGGCCGTGTAAACTTTCAAACAAAGTAATTACAGTAATATTATTACCCAGTCATCATATTGCATGAGCTGTAGCTCTTTTGCAAAACCCCAAGGATTATAAACAGAAATGGATTTATGAACTCCATCTTTAACCAAAAAAAAACTATCATCTAATAGAGTAAAATGAACACCACAACAATATCCCTTAGCACCATCGACATCACCATGAACACACCCAATGACGAAGGGCACCTCAGGGTTGGATTCAGGTCTTACCGGAAACCCTTTTACGCTCATACCCTTTATCCTCCAAAAAAATCCCTCATCCTTCCACTATATGTCTTCACCTACCAGCAGCACAGCAAACAATAAATGTAGTTTAGAATTTTATCTTAGTTAAATCATTAAAGAAAAATATAAATGCTGGAGGATTATGGGTAACTTACCCATTTTAGCATAGAATTCAAAGGAAATGAAGATGGCAAGGAACCAAAGCCTCAAACCTACTAGTGCAACGTACAAGTAAGGGAAACCATGATATTAAAGAGTGATAACTACTAAGGTATGAGCTCATGGCTATGACGATAAAACCAAATCCTTAAACCTTCTAATTCCATGGTGGAGCTCGAAGGATGATTTTGGTAATGAACCAGAGAAACTAATTCGCTATTATCACGGCCAAGTCAAGAATAATAATTTTTGTAGAAACCCTAGAGGGTCTGTTGACCTGCTCCTTCCCAAACAAACAACAAACTGTTGAACACAAAATGTGTTTAGGGAAAAACCATGAACATATATACCTAGGGTTTGTTTCCAAACCCTCCACCTAGTGAGAATCCACCACATGGATCCCACTAGGGTTGAAAATTTATATTCATTCGATATAGTTGAAACCTGCATGACTAACCCTGCATTTTATACAAAGAAATATCATTTAAGAAGGTCATGTGGTATATGGATATTTTGAGCTAGATTAGAGTATAAATATATATATATGCTTTGTCAAGATATAGCTAGGTTTAGTTTTATATATGCATTGTGTAATCTTAGCTAGGATATAGATAGTATTTTATACATTGGTGATATGCATAAGTTAGTATTGTATTTTATAGTTAGTTTTAAAACTACCATTTAATAATGATAATGATATGCCTTGGTTAGATTTTATGTTGTGCATCTAACGCATACTTAGGTTAGTGTATTGATATGTATTGTGTATATATGCCTAGGATAGCTTGTTTATTTCTGCAATGAGTTTCTAGTGCAAAAGAAACAATTTAGTAATGATAGCTTGGGGACTTAGGAAGTTCTAGGTTTACATGCCATAATGCATAGTAATAAAACTTGGATAATGTTTTTAGACACTTATACTGCTTACAACCTAAAAAAAACATGTTGTATGACTTCATGCCATATTTTCTTTTCTATCAGAACAACTAATCATCAACACAAAATCCATTTCATTTACTTAGGTAGAGCAGACTTTGCTTAGGCCTAGGAAATCATCCACACTGATAATCTAGATAGTAAAAAGAGTCTAAGGTTTCCCTCCTAAATTACTCTTTAGTCTTCAGATCTTTAACATCTTACATCGTAACCTGGAATAAAGTTTTACCTATGAATCCTGTACAAGCATCAAATCTGCATTAGCTTTGAAAAAAGCTAAGTAAGCCTTGGGATAACCTCAAGCCCCTTTAGTAAGACAAGAAAACAACTATTAGAATCATACACATGCTGTAAAATGAACAATGGATCTGAATTCAATAAATTTATGACCCATTAACTTTCAAGACTAAAAAATCAACACAGATTGA
This sequence comes from Pseudotsuga menziesii, assembly GCA_001517045.1. Lineage (NCBI taxonomy): Eukaryota > Viridiplantae > Streptophyta > Pinopsida > Pinales > Pinaceae > Pseudotsuga > Pseudotsuga menziesii. The sequence goes on along the minus strand of LPNX011106768.1, from coordinate 51,440 downwards.
ATACTACTAGTAATATGTGTATTATAAATTAGTAAGTAATTCTATGAACCTTTTAGTTACAGTTAGCCAAGAGTATTAAATCCTAAGTTTCTCTTAATGTCCTGTCTTGTAATCCATCTGTTAAATAAAGTAGAGGTAATTATTAAACTAGAATTTTTAGGCTATGACTTAAACATTGAATGTCACATAGAAAATTTTAATTTTTTGTGAATTTTGGGGTATTACAGGTACTTGAAGGGTATAATTGAATATGGACTCATATAGGTGAGAGACCAAAGGATCTACCTATAGGGATACGATGACTCTGATTGATTTTACAATGCTACAAACAGAAAGAGCACTCTAGCATCAGAAAGAAGACTAGTGTTTCTCTCATTGCAAACAAGGATGAATATATTGTAGGTGAGAAGAAAGCGATGAAAGAGTCCTCAAGTGATGAGGAATATGTAATTTAATCCAGAATAATTCTACCAATAGATACAAATATCACTCTTATCCATTTCAGGATTGGATAAGAAGGGATGCATTTGTAGGACACACAGATTCAACACCAATACAAAACTCTAGGTGATCTATGGTGTAAGAAAACTTGCTCAGTATTCCTGATCATGAGCAAGATAGGATCGGGTCCTCATAATCAGACAATGAAGTAGAGCACATTGTCATAGACTCGAGTAACTCATGCAGGAGACAAATATCAAGATGGAGTCCACCAAACAAACAAATATAAGTATTTGAATTGGCATTTCCTATATATCTAGTTGTTCAGTTGTGTACATAGATATGTTCCTAGATTTAGGGAGTGTACTTATTGCATTAGCAGAAATAGTTGTATGATTATATGACATATATCTTTATGCATAAGAATTTGTCATTATAAATATGTTATGAAATGTTTCTAATCATACAACTATTTTTTACTTGTAGGAATAATTGTATGCAATAACCTACAAGAGAAGAATGATGAAGTTGCAAATGTACAAGATAAGAATGATGTAGTTGCAGATGTACAAGAGAAGAATGATGCAGTTGCATATGTACAAGAGAAGAATGATAAAGAACAAGTTTCAGAAGGGAGTTGTAAAGCTCAAAGTATGTTCCTACAGAGGAACAAGTGGCAGATGTGTTGACTAAGTCTCTTTCTCGTGAAACATTTGAATACATTCGAGACAAGCTTGGTATAGTCTGAAAGGACCTCCCTATAAAGAGGGAGTGATGTTGATGTAGTAGGTCTCCTATTGCAGTAATGTGGTATCTCAGCCTAGGGTAGGATATGTGTAGCTAGGCTTGTTTGGCCCGAAAGGGTTAGTAAGTCAGACTAGGCATGTTTGATCCTAGGGGAATTAACATGTTTGGCTAGGCTTGTTTGGCTTGAAAGGGTTAGTAAGCAAAACAAGTCTTTTTTTGTCCCCATGGAGATCCATCTATCTGACGAGGCTTGTTTTTCCTGAAAGGGTTAGTAATTCAAACAAACTCTTTATTGCATCTATCAGAGAACCCACCATGATGCTGCTTCAGATGTCCTAAGGGCAAGACGATGAGATGCCAACATTATGTGTTGTTACCAGCATTTATATGTTGATGAAGACAATGATATGCGAACACTCTATGTTGATTCCAGCATTTATATGTTGATGAAGATGATGATATTCTAGCACTATGTGTTGATTCCATCATTTCTATGTTGTTGATGATGATGTTGTTTTAGTATTCCCATATTGATGATGATGAGTTAGTTTCATGATTCCCATACTTATGATGATGAGGTAGGTTCATTATTACCATACTGATTATGATGAGGTAGTTTCAATATCTCTATATTGATATTGATAAGGTTTTCTTCAGTATTTCTTCACTAATTTTACAAATAATGATATAGCATTTATTTGTTGATGATGAGGTTTTAGCACTAACATGCTAATGATATTGTTATTGCCACTTTAGTATTCATATACTGATACTGTAGGTAGATGATTCAGTATCAACATATTGATGTTATATAATATGATGCAGTATCCAATATATACTAATGTTGTGGAAGATGATTCAGTATCCACATAGCAGTGTTGCATAAGATGATTTGGTACCCACATACTAATGTTGCAGAAGATGATCCAATATTATCACACTGATGTTGAAGAATAAGATCCAATATTCACATACTGATGGTTCAAGAAATGATCTAGTATTCACATATTGATGTTGCAGAAGATGCTTCAGTATTCACATATTGATGTTGCAGAAGATGATCCATTATTCACACACTCATGTTGCAAAATATGGTCTAGTATTCACATACTGATGATGAAGATGAGGATGCATCAGTATTCACATATGGACGATGATGCAGTTCCATATTGATGATGAATATGCATGATGTTTTTCTAAAACTTCCTATGACATACAGAGACTCACCAGTGAGATGTACAATTCTGGTAGTGGTTGTTGCTAATGAAGAATAACTTCCTAGTTAAGAGGGAGTCTTAAATAAATGTAACTTCGGAAGATATTCTATTATAATTTTATTGTAATCCTCCTTTGGATATTTTATTCCTCCATTTCTAGATATCCTTGATGTAATTGGTCATGTAAAAATCATGAGGTAAAACCTATGTTGTAAGTCATGAAAATAGTACCCACAAAAGTATTTTATAAATGTATTTTGAGTCTTCCTGGGTAGGTTGGCCCTAATAAGATAACCTGGTCGACCTAGTTAGGAAATTAAGTCACTCACCTAATGAATATAAATAGGTGAGGTGCCTCTCTCATTCTGACACTCTTTCACTCTAGCATTACACAAGAGAGAGAGAGAGAGAGAGAGAGTATTGCGAAAGAGGAGCTTATATTCTTGTTCTTGTGGATTTACATTGTACTTGGTCGAATTCTATATAGAGGAAGTTTTGCTCGGTTTTCTTCCCCAAGAGGGTTTCCCAGGATAAATATATGTGTTCTTTTGTGTGGTTGTGCTTGTCTTTATTTTAGTGATCCTTTGCTTATGGTTATGACGTTCTGATGCTAAATGTTTTTAGATCTTGTATAATCATTGAAATTCTAACAAAATGTCAAGTAATTGACAATAATTTTTCCAAAAAATGATCTCTACATTTTGACTTGAACTTTATGTTTCCTAAGTAGGTCCAAGACACTAGGTTTATTCAAATTATCGAATTCCATTTCATTCGATGGATTTTGAAATACTGGTGTAAATTTCAATCCTTTAAATATAGGAGACTTGGGAAACCATTGATGAATAGTAATAGAAATTTACTTTAAATACTTTCTAGAAGCATATAAATGAATTTTTTTGTCAAATTCAACAACATATTCATTCCTTTGGAAATGTGGGTTCCCTTACCAATACTACAACTTTGAGATTTTGTATGTTGCAAGAACACCTCAATACAAATTCAAGACTTGGAAGTGTGGATCAAATGGGTGGGATAAATAACAATGGAGCATATGATCCTTACAAAAATGTGATCATAATGCAATTTGTATAACACCAATAATGTAATTGGATAAATAAATAAGGACAATATCTATAGAGACCTGTATCACAACAACAACAACCTAATAGACAATTTCAAGGTTCTCAGGTTTAGAGTGGACAAGTCCTTTGTTTTCCATTTGCAAATATTTTTGGGGCATAATTCCTTCAAAAGGGAGTGGGATAGTTTATCATATCTATTTAATGGGGAAAATTGTCTTGGGTATAGCATAGATAATGCTTCTAGTCCAGGGAAACTAAATTATATGCCAACCCAACATATGTCATGGAAGTAGTTGAATCTAATGCATCATGGGATGGAACACCACCGATAAAAAATTGTGTTTTTTAAACATAATTTGAAACCTAACTTCATGTATAGAGCCTATACTCCTAGATATAAACATCAAACTTTATCAAAATTTAATACAAATAATGGGTTTTTAAGAGTTCATTTCTATAATAGAAGAGATGATAAAAAAACTACACATAAATTAGTTGATTGTTTGTACATGGGTAAGCACATCCATAGACCCTTGAAATGGACAAAAGCTACAAATCACAACAAGAGGTCAAAAAGTGAGCATACATGCCTGATTCTGTAGAACAATAGTGTCTACAACATTTGATGGTGACCTCTTCTGCAAAACATTTAACTAAGTGAAAGCCATCATTTACTTAGTATGAGATGATGAATACTCTATTTTGGATAATGAATATTTCAAAAATAATTATGTAAATAACAAATATTGCAGGAGAATGTAACCATACCTTTGATTTACATGAGAAATAAAAGAAGAACTAACTGCTACAAACCCATTCTACTCAAAATCAGGGGCGATTGAAGGATTCGTGACAAATTTAGTAGGATATTGGGAGCGAATGTAGGATTTCTCGTAAAATTTCAAAGGGAGACATCATTATTTCTTTGCTCTCTCTCATCAATAACAAAAGGAAAATAGTTTGCTAGATATTATTTTTTAAATAAATGTGAGAAAATTTTATTTAAATTTAAAATAACATTTCCATATAAAAAAACTCAGCTAGAAAAAATCTTAAACCCTCTAATTTCGCCCCTAGAATTATCCTTAATTATAACCTACTATTTTCCTTCTTGAACCCATGAAAACTCCATAATTCCATGACAACAAGCATTCCAACTCGTTAATCCTTAAGCTTTTTCTCCACACATGTCCCTATTATTTGGTGTTTTAAATAAGTTTTAAATCATTAAAAAGGTGAAGTAACGGTAGTTTACATGATTCTTAAATTCCTATAAATCGAGTAGCTTTCAATACTTGTAGGTGGACCACTCAGATTATGCCACACGGGTTTTTATGTCGACACATAAGACCAACTTATCCATCTCCTAGATCAATTAAACCAGATTCAGGGTCAGCACAGGGAACATAACTAGTCACTGATACGAAGGAAGAGTTAGTGTAACACTATTCCGACAATTTAGTGTTTTGCATGGTCCACTAAATCATGATGAGACCTATTGTGATTTAAGGGATTTATGATAGGAAAAGGGATTCGTCATTACTAGTGAATCTATGAGGGAATATATCCTCTTCAAAACCTTGCACAAACATATATCGAGGGGTATTTTGGGTAATGGGTATATCTGAATAGCATTTGTTTAGTGTTTTTTTGTATTTGAATGACATTTTGTGTCATTTTTTGGGTTCTCAATCTTGTGGCTCTTTACCATCTAATTTTGATTGAAACTATGCCTTTGTAAGTGAATTCTACCATTATAATTGCACTAACCATGCAAATGTCTGACCTCATAAACTTGGAAGCTAATCAAGAGTTTTAGAGCAATGTGTACCTTGATGAAATTATTTCTCTTTTCTTGGATACTCTAGGTAAATTAGCATTATTTCTTGTCATCCATGCATTGAATGGCTACATGTCTAAAATCACCAACATGAATCAACCAATTTATAGGTGGAGGTGTGGGGAAGTTCCATTCACTATATGTTACACTATATTTTAGATTAGACACGATACTCTTTTTCTTATATCTAGACTATTCTTTGTTAACACGGTCCCAAAATAAGATTCTCTCCTTCAAAATTTTCTATCAAGAACTGATATATTTTTGTTATACGTTATTCAATTGTCTTATTCTATTATTGTTTTGGTGCATAGAGGTCATGATGACCCTTAGCAAGTGACCAAAATACTATAATGGCGTTATAACTGGAGAAATCACTCTCCATTTAGAAAAGGTGGAACATAAGAGGAAGCCAACTTGGTATGGTCACACTTGCTAGCCTTCTATCCCTTGTTTTATGAAAAAAACATTTGATATTTCAAAACCAGACAATAAAAATGTAGATAAAAAATGATACTATTAATTCTATCACAGTAATCTAGGGACTAAATAGAGTCTTAGAAGTGATTTAAGACAAATTAGACATCAAATGGTGTAACGGTACTGCAATAAGGGTTTGCAGACCCTATATAATCAATAATAGAATGATAATACAATACAATGTCATGTAGAATGCATGAATGACAAGACAAATCGAATACTCAAGGAGGTCATTCGAATTGCAAGGATGGGTGTAGCTTAACTAAATGTCATCCACAATCAACACACTTAGTTAACCACTGATCTGATCCATAACTGACTCTCACACTAAGTCCTAATTGAATCAGATTGCAATAGATGACTGATTCTAACTGAAAGTGACTCATCACATGTAACTGCATGTCCGACTTAAGGAGGTAGCACATCCATAACTCGAAGTAGCTCCGATGGAGTTAACTGAAGTGACACTTGTCATTAGAAGTGGTTGTAGGCACCAATGTTGACTCCAGTTCATAAATATTGGCCAAAAATAGACAAATAATAGATGGGGGCACATTCACAACTCATCTTAATTTATTGTTAGGTGAAACAACAATCAGTTATCAATTAGGTGCACTTATGACACTCAGTTCACCTAAGAATTGCTCCCCGATTAAAGGAGGAAGCCCAGTTAGCCTCCCTGTTTGAAGGAGGAATCCTAGTTAACCTCCCTGATTGAAGGTGAAGGCTTAGTTGGCCTCCTTGATTGAAGGAAGGTGTGGGTGTTCTCATGTTGATGGCATAGTGTGCTCATTTGATGCCAAGTAAGTCAATTAAACTTAGTATAGTGCGTAAATAGGCCAAAATTGACAAAATAAGTGTGCATGTTGGGTAAATGACTCCAACACCCCCCCTTAAGCTATACTCAGGAGGAGTAAAAAGAAATGCATGAAATGCTAGGGCCCCCAAAACAAAGGCCATAAGTCACATTATACAATAATGTAACTCAAACAATGCTCAAAAATAAATCTAAGTGAGGAAAGAGGGAAAACCCAGTGGGAAAACCCCCCCCTCAAGATGAACACTGGAGAAGTAATCTAATCACCCTGATGAACTCACCTCCAACAATGAACAGAGGTAAGTTAACTTATTCTCTGAAAATATCTTGGTGAAGATGTCTGCAACCTACTCATCGGTAAGGCAGTACTGCAGAACAATGGTCATGTCATGCACCAACTCTCTGATGTAGTACATGTGTATCTCTACATGTTTGGTCCTCTGCTTGGTAACTAGATCTATGGAGATATTAATAGCACTTTGATTGTCACAAAATATTACAGTAGACAAAGGACTACCAAAATCAAAATCTGGAAGAATTCCTTGCAACCAAACACCTTGGATGCAAGCATTCACCGCTCCTCTGTACTTGGCCTCTACTGAAGATTATGCAATGGTATCCTCCTTTTTGCTAGAACAGAAAATGTGGCCACCACCAAACATGAATACATATCTGGAAGTAGACTTCCTATCAATTGAAACTCCCACCCAATCTGAATCTGTGTAACCAACCAAATCTAGCTCAGAGTTTGCAGCATAGTCAATGCCATAGGTCCTGGTTCCCTAAATATACTGGAGGATCCTCTTCGCTGCCTTCCAATGAATATCATGAGTTTGCTGCATGTCTATTGATACAACATTCATGGAATAATAGATATCAGGATGAGAATGTGTCAAGTAAAGCAAGCTACCAATCAGTTGGCGGTAGATTGTGCAATCCATGGGTGGAGTGCTTTTTCCTTCTTCAAGGATGATCTCTGAAAGGAAAGGGAATGGAGCAGCCTTACATTCATCCATGTTAAAATTAATTAACAGGTCTGATATGTATTTATACTGAGTGAACATTATCCCATCAAAAACTTTGTGCAATTTCATGCCCTAGAAATTGCTTCAAGAGCCCCAAATCGCTCATCTCAAATGCATCATGGAGGGAAGTTTTTATGAATGAAATGGAAGCAAGTGTGCTACCAGTAATCAAGAGATCATCAACATATAAAAAATTTATAAGTAAATTACCATAATACTGTTGTAGATAAACAATCATATCAGATTTACACCTTTGAAATTTTTGCAAAAGAAGGAAGGCATCCATCTTGGAATACCATGATCTTGGGGCCTATTTTAGCCGATATAGTGACTTCTTTAGTTTGCAAACCAAAGATGGATCTGAACTATAGCCCTCGGGCTGCTTCATGTATATCTCCTCATGAATATCTCTATGTATAAAGGCACTCTTAACATCCATATGATGCACTTCCCAGTGCTTGGATGCCGCAATTGCCAAAACTAGGCAGATGGAGTCCATTTTTGCAACCGGTGCAAAGGTCTCATGGTAGTCCACTCCTTGGACCTGGGAGAACCCTTTTTCTACCCTCCTTGCCTTATATTTTCAGGTGCTTCCATCAGCAGAAGCCTTTTTCTGAAACACCCACTTGGATTGAACTAATTTCCTCTCAGGTGGAAGAGAAACTAGCTCCCAAGTAGCTTTTTTCTAAAGAGAATCAAACTCTTCATCCATGGCATCTTGCCATCTCGAATCTTTCCAAGCATGGTAGTAAGGCTTAGGATCTGAAATTATCATTAAATAACAAGTTTCAGATAGAAACAGCAAAATAGGAAGGAAAATCAACAGTTTTCTCCTTCACTAGTTCTACCTCTTGAAGAGGCTCATCAAACCAGACACTTCTTTCAATGAAAGTTTCTTTTGTTCTGATATTCAGCAGCTTGGATCCTTTGGATTCTTCTGGATATCCAATAAACATTAATTCAATACTTTGCGGTTGCAAAGCTTTCCTCTTATCATGCGGAATTCGGGCCCATGCAGCGGACCCAAACACCCTAAAATTTGACACATCCGGATTGTGTCCAAAGTAGGATTCGAAAGGGGTCTTCCATTTCATGGATGAGTGATTCACTCTGTTCTAAACATATACAAAAACATTCATGGCCTCATCCCATAAATTTGTATCCAATCTCTTGGCTTCAAGCATGCATGTGGTCATCTCCTTAAGAGGGTGGTTCTTCCTCTCCACTACACTGTTCTGTTGGGGGGTGTAGGGAACTGAATGTTGGATATGAATGCCACTATTGGAACATAGTTGCAGCAACTCATTACTGACATATTCCCCTCCATTATCAAATCTCAAAGATTTGATCTTTTTCTCAAATGCATTCTCAAGCAGTTCTTTCAATTCAATGAACTTTTTTAGGACTTCTGACTTTTTCTTGATGAAGAAGGCCCATGTATATCTAGAAAAATAATCTATGAAAGTGAGAACATTGTTGTAATGGATAATTCACCTAATAACCTAGGTCTGGGGGGTTACCAACATACTCTAACACTTGCAGACAATTTGACTAATGAAAGTATAAAACAGGAAATAAGGAAGTAGCAGGACTTACTTGAATTTAACGAAGGTTGATCCAAGCTATCTTCTTCCTCTTTTGTTCTTCTTTCCAAAGTCTCCAGGATAGTTCCTCCTTCACCTGTTAACAAAGATTCTTCCAAATACAGTATGATTCATATATAAAGATGCAGGTTAGGCAGATCATAGATTATAATTAAATATAGACATTTACCAATCCACAACATATGAAACACAATATGGAAGAAGTTCTCTGCTTTATTAACAATAATATAGGGAGTTTAGGTTACAACCCAATGTCTGAACAAGGGACTCCTCTGTCACCAAAGGACTCTGAGTTTCTCTGCTCCAAAGCTTCTGTAGAAAATCCACCAGCATAACTTTGCTCTCCAAGTATGACTATCAAACCCCCTCCCCAAGGCCTCTATTTATCTGGAGGAAATGAGGCAGTTCTCGAAGGTTAGGGAGGTTACAGCAGTTAATGGGATTAAGGTAAATGAATAAAAATAATCTCCCATTAACTCATATTTTAAAAATTAATTTCGAGGAAGGCATACGCGGGTCAGTAGTAAGGCAACCCGCGTATGATACGCGACTCTACAGAAGAGCAACCTGCGCATACAAGTATGCGCGACCTGCTAAACATGAGACTCGCGCATGATGCGCAACATGTCAATAAAGATAGTCGCGTATGCAACTCAAAATCACAAAAAGGCAAAGTAATTAGCTAGGCTAGTATAGGTAATGTATTTCTTGATGAGCCAAGGTATAGTGGAAAGGGCAAACCTCTATCCATAAGTGTCCTTTTGTGTGCCGACATGAGGGAAGTCAGCACTCGGACGGAGAGGTTCCAATCAGGAGTATAACAGATGCCCCCTAATGTGTGAGGTCAGAGGGGAACGATGGCCGAAATACATTATAATACTAACGCAGGAGAAAACTCAGAAGTCCAGTGGAGCAGAAGGAGTACCTGAATACATAATAATGTCAAATACAAAGCTATATCTGAGGATGCTATGTTCAATTTACTAGAACACTAGCTCCTTTACAATGAGAGTACATCATATAATATGGGTAAAAACCACGTATGTACAAAGGTGGATCAAAGCCACAATACAATAATGATGAGTCTGCAAAGATCTGGAAGCTAGAGATAGAAACTGGACATAGTCTTGTGCAACTTAGTTCATAAATGAGGAACTAAGGTCTTCAAATTAGATCCCAAAAAACCAAAGTACAATCCAAGCCATGTGAATAAGGGTAAGCTGAAGTCGAACATGGAAAGGATTCAACAGTTTGTCAACCAATAGATGATAATTGACAACTGAAGCAAAGGAGTTCACCAATGATGAAAGTGAATCTGGAGGTACTATCGTCAAAAATCTAGGCTGTCGTCATCAGGAAGTGCTGAAGCGGAACCATACTGTGATAGAGAAAGCAATAGATCCTCCAACAGATCACAAGAGTGACTAGGAACTGGGCAAAAGAAGGTAGGCACAAGTAAAGGGATAACAGATATAACAGTGATGGGATCAGGCTATAAATCAGATAGTGGGAAGAATCCTTGAACAGTGAGCACGACACAGAGATGACCCAAGGCAGCGTATAACAGATAAATAGGACAACTAGACTTATCTGTCATGTAGGAGACATGAACAGATTCCCCAGGATAAAGGACAAGAGGAGGAGTCAGAAAAACTCAAAGTGATAGCTGAACACAAATGTACACTGAAACATGGATATCGAAAGGCAAAGAGTGCTATGTTCAAGGATGACATGCTGCCATTACTGAAAACGAGAGAAAACTTCTTCCTTTCCTTCCCTGTTAAGTTTTAACGAGTCCAGGAAAGCCAACTTGGTTCCCTCTTCATTTTTTAACAAGCTTGAAGAGATGGGAAAATAATGCTTGATAGTGTCACTGATTCGTGGATTTAACGAGCCCGAACTAGTACATGCTCGATTGGTGCTTTCATATTTAGAGAGTCTGAAAACGCCAAGAAGACTCCAAGGGGGTCCTTTTTCGTCCAATTTAGTCTCTTAAGGCCGAAAAAGTATAAAACAAACCTCAAAAGAACTCTCTTAACTTCCAAAGAAGAAAAGGTGAACCTTTTTCGTATTTAGTCAGGAAGGTCCGAAAAAGGTTAAATTACCACCTACCCAACGCTCCTTCAATAACAGCATATAAGTAGCTTGAGTTTTACGAGTGTGAAGGAAAGCAAGATCACTCGGAAATATCCATTTGGTTACGAGAAATGGGGCTTACAACAATAAACTCGGTGCTTTGTTCTTAAGTGTTTAACGAGCATGACAAAGACACAAAGTACACTCGGAATCTTTTTCATGTTTAGGTCCAGAGCACGAAAAAGAGAAAACTAAGCTCATACCGAGTGTTCCTTTTCCGTCCAATTTAGTCCCTCAGGTCCGGAAAAGTGATAAACCTATACCTGAGAATACTCTTCTCAATTCCGAAGAAAAGAGAGTGATCCTTTCTCGTACTATTCCGCATGGGCCGAGAAAGAGATAACCTACCACCATGCGAATGCCCGTTCACATATTCTTAACGAGCTTGAACGGACGAGATAACTCGACAGTCAAGTCTATTTTGAAGGAGTCAGACCTGGGCCTAAAGAAACTCCATAAGGTGGGGAGTCCTATAAAAGGATAGCTTGTAAAGAGAGAGTCATACGAATCTCTATTTGGCGTGAAAAATAGCTATGAGGAAACCCCTGGGCCTGAAACAGTGACGGAATGAGCATCAAAGGATGGCAATGGCATATAAAGATGATACTCATGAAATAGGGGTCCTAGCCACGGAAGAACAATGGTAGAGACAAGGGACTAATGGTTTAGAATACCATAGTCCGTGGAAAAATGTTGAAGACTAAGGTTAATATGGATGATAAGTTGCTAACATGTGTTGGAAAGAGCCAAAAACCACCCTATAGAAGCAACAACACTTTGAAATAGAGGTAAACCTGTTCCAAGGAACAAAAAGAGATGGTATTAGTTCATTAACATTTCAAACTATAGAGAAAAACCCACTTTACCAAATTTTATTTCTATTAATAGTTTGAAAATTGAAAAAGTTCATACCATTTGTAATTTATAACCCAAAAAGGAACTTTTACCCTCTAGCTTGGATTCCTCATTGTGGACAATTGGACCGGTAGAATTCAAATCCGTCAGTTGCAGGTAAATCTACACCCAGTGCTCTTTCATTTCATCCAAACAAATTTTTAATTTGGAGGTTAATTCAATTTAATTCATCAATATAAAAAATAGCAGAAAGCATACGCGGGTTGCCGCATGTAAAAGTCCCGCATACGAGTTTCATGCGCGGGTTGTTATATGTGAAAGCCGTGTATGGCTCGCGACCTGTCCTACTGGACAGTCGCGCATACTGCGTAGTAGGTAAAAGCTTCAAAACTATGTCAAATTTTTGAAATTTTTTGATGAATTACTGAATTAAATGATGTGTTTTTTGTTAGGAAAACATGGTGTTAGAGTGGAGGGAGCGAGAACATGAGGGGATGGACCAAGCGGCATTCCAAAGCCCGCCTACCATTCAAGCTTTACGGAATAGTGGGCTGTATAAATTCTTCTGCACATCACCAATGCGGGCCAATGTCCGCATACTGGAGTTTTTGGTGAACTATTGGGACCATGACCTTGGGATGTTCAACATCGAGGGTGAAACTTTGGAGTTGACCACTCAGGACATCTACTTTATTACCGAGTTATCACATCGGGGAGCATCGGTGAACCTGGAGGGCACTGGCAGGAGTGGGGACCCCTTGAGTGTCCAAAATTATGTGGATGTTTTCTGCAGGCCTGGTACTCAGAAAAAGGGCAGCAGTGTTCTCATCGCAGATATACAGGACTTCACATTACAGGTATTGGCTAGTACCGTTGTTAGACTGTCAGGGTCATCAGGACTACATCACGCCACCAGGACTCAGATGAGAGTAGCAGTGGACTGTTTTAGAGGCACACTCCATGACTGGTGTTCGGGAATTGCCCCTATCATGAAGAGGCAATTGTCCGATGGCAGGAGAGGAAGGCGCAAGAACTTTGGATATGCGAGTATCTTGGTTGCATTCTTCTTCGAGAGGGTGCCGGCCATGAGCCCTGTGATACCCTTAGAGATCAAACATCCACGTCAGCCGAGGCTGAGCAGGTGGGGTGACATCTTCCTCCGTCACGGAGGAGGCGACATAGTACAGAGTATGTATGATGACGACTTCTATACCTGGTGGGAACGTCAGGTGCCAGCATTGGAGCAGTTTCCATATGCCGGATTGGATTTCCGAGGTGATCCGGATCTAGTCCTCCCTCCAGGAGGAGCATGGGGAGAGATGGGTAAGTCTTTTTAATTTTTTATCATTATTAAATTTTTATGAATTTTCTAATGATATGAAATATACATATGTACAAGTCTAAATCCTACTCATATGTCAAAATGCAGATATTGGACCGATCCGCCCCGCAGGGCACCCGCGCACCTTTGTACGTCTTGTAGCAGGAGGAGATCCTGGGCTGATCCAGGTACTCGAGGCAAAGCTGACCAGGCTTACCGAGCGAGTACCCACCATACGGATAGAGCATCTCCCTGCAGCTATACAGGAGTTTGTAGTAGGAGTTCCACCAGCCTGGCTACGTCTTTTCAGACGGGTAGCTAGGGCAGTATTAGTGTATAGAGAGGCGGTGGAGGCTACCGAGGCCGAGGAGGCTGAGGAAGCCAAGAGGCGCAGACATCACGGGGACCAGCCAGGTCCTAGCGGCCATGGCGGCCAGGCATAGATCTAGGGCATTTTGATGGACGATGATCCACAGTTTTTGTATATATTGTATATTTTGGGATCTACGGATCAGACTTGACCTATCCTATGTATGAATAGATATTTACATATATATATATGTGTGTTTGGTTGTCAGTATATTTACAAATGTTTTTTATGTATGTTTGCTGTATATTTTATGAATGATGTGTGAGATGCTAATCCAAAATATAGTTAGCATATGCATCAGATAATGAATTTTGGTTTCTTGGTATATGGTTAAAAGTAATAACTTTGAAATGGCGTGCCAAAAAAGGGATTCTCATAAACTGACGTAACAAGGTGGGGTTGCGTACCTGGTAAGCTCGATTGAGCTGGGAAACTACCAACTGGGAGTCCAAACGGACTTCAAGCTGGGTGATACCGCGTGACACAGCATCCCATAAGAGCTCAATAACAGCTCTGTATTCGGCAACATTATTAGAGGTAGGACCTAGGCAAGCGCCACCCGCGGCAACAAGCTGTCCTGTGGGAGAATAAATAACCCATGCTGCTGAAGCCAGGTTACAAGTGTGACGGCTGGCGCCGTCAGCGAACCCTACATACATCTCGGAAGACATCTGGAACAACCAGCAGATCGTATAAAAAACAAAACTGACAACCTAATGTACATAAAATATATACACTAATATACAAGAAAAAGTGCTAGGCCTAAGCGTAGTACTTCTTCAGATAGAGCCCATTTCTAGGCTCATCCAGCTTATTCCCATCATAATCTATTAATTCATATGCGCCTTTGCTTAAAACTTTAGACACGACATAGGGTCCGAGCCACATGGCCTTGAACTTTCCTGCCCCCAGGGGTTCTTTATCCTGGTCCCAGAGCAAGACAAGATCCCCTTCAGAGAAAATCCTAGGCTTGACTGATTTATCGTATTGAGCTTTAACCCTATTTTTGTGAGCTTGGTTAGCAGTCAACGCATCTCTACGCTGTTCATCAAGGTGCTCTAAGTGTACCAAGCGTTCTTCAAGCTCAGTCGTATCCGGCAACACATGAACGGCTATCTGCAAAGATGGGATTTCGCATTCAATCGGTGTAATAGCTTCCACCCCGTGAACGAGTTGGAAGGGGGAAAAACTTGTAGCAGTTTTGACATTGGTTCGATAAGCCCAAAGAGCAGGATACAACATGATGTGCCAATTTGAGCGGGCTGCATCAATAGTACGCTTAAGAATAGTTATTAAGGTCTTGTTTACAGCCTCGACCTGACCATTTGCTTGCGGATAATATGGCGAAGAATGTTCTTGTCGAAATCCAAGCATGGTGGTCAGTTCAGTCATCATGTGATTTTGGAAATGACTGCCATGGTCAGTAACAATCACCTTGGGAATACCGAACCTAGCAATAATCTGATTGAAAATGAAGAAAGCTATTGTTTCCCCGTTGGCTTTAAACGTAGGCATTGCCTCTGCCCATTTCGTAAAATAATCCACAGCGACAATGATGTACTTATGCCCCCCAGCCGAGGCTAGGTTGCATGTCACATAATCAATCCCCCATTTCATGAAGGGGCCTACTGAGACAACGGGAAACAAGGGAGCAGGATGCGACTGCATTTTCCTGGTAAAAAGCTGACACGGATGACAGCGCTTCACTGCTTCCACACAATCTTTGAAGATCGTGGGCCAGAAATAACCGGCACGCAAGATTTTCTGAGCCGTAGCAATCCCAGATAAATGACCCCCACATGCTCCACTGTGAGAATCATTTAGGACAGTCTCCGCTTCCTCATGAGTAAGGCAGCGAAGCAAGACAGAATCTACCCCTCTTCGATATAACGTATCACCTATTATGAGGTAGTTTTTAGCATGAAGTCGTAACTTACGTCGGTCTTCCCTAGAGTAAGCGGTAGGATAATTCGAAGTCTGGAGATATATAAGGATATCTCCATACCAAGGGTCAGAGGTGGAAATAAGGAAGATATGCTCATCTGGGAATGAGTCGTCTTGTATCACTACATCATCTTCTGAAGGAAACTCTGCTATAAGCTCAGCAAATACTAAGGAATTTTTTTATTTAGAAAATTGGAAAACCAAGTCAAACTCTTGGAGTATGACTATCCATTTGTTGAATTTTCCCCCAACGATGCGTCGGGATAAAACATATTGGAAAGGATTTACATCTGCCACCACAGTAGTGGTCCTCAGTAAGATGTAGTGCCGTAACCTCTGTACAGCATAGACAGCCGCTAAGGCTAACTTCTCGACGTGGGAGTACTTAAGCTCAGGCCCAACCAAACCATGGCTAAGATAATAAACAACATGCTCGATGAGCATATCATTCTCCTGAACTAGCACCACCCCAATGGTGGACTCCGACGCGGCCAGATACAATATAAAATCCCTAGAATAATCTGGTGGACGTAATAAAGGAGCCAACAACAAGGCTTTCTTTAATGCTTTGAACGCAAGTTGTGCGGTTTCATCCCATACAAATGGGGTGTCCTGCTTAAGCAAGCGCATGAAACCTTTCATGATCTTGGCATAATTAACGATGAAACGTCGAAGGAAGTTAGACTTCCCTTGTAGACTCTGAAGTTTCCTAAGGTTGCGAGGAGGAGGCAGATTTACAATGGCCTCTACTTTTAGAGGATCCACCTGAATGCCCCTACTTGACACAATGAATCCTAAGAGTCTCCCTGACTCGACGTAGAAAACACACTTGTGGGGATTCAAGCGTATTTGATAGTATCTGCATCTCTCAAAAATCAACCTTAAATGATCCGGATGTTGTATCCTCTTCCGAGAATGTGCAAGCAGATCATCTAGGTAAGGTTCGACAATGGCTTTGATATCGTGAAAAGCAAAATTCATGGCTCTTTGAAAGGTTGCCCCCGCATTTTTCAATCCGAAGGGCATTTTTCTATAAGAGAATGTACCCCAAGGGAAAATAAAAGCTGTTTTATGTTGGTCTTCCGGTTTGATTTGGATTTGATTATATCCAGAAAAACCATCCATAAACGAAAAGACTTCACTCCCCGCACAAGCATCTATGATCTGATCAATAAATGGTGTGGGGTAATTGTCCTTGGGACAAGCTTTGTTAAGGTCTCGAAAGTCAGTACACACACGAATAGTCCCTTGCTTTTTATCTACAGGAACTGGGTTGGAAACCCACTCAGTCAAAGCAATAGGATATATAAAACCAGCTTTCAAGAGCTTTTCAACTTTTGCTTTCACAGCCGCCGCTTTTTGCAGGTTTACGGGGCGTAATTTCTGCCGAACTGGTTTGGCATCAGGGTAGGTACGGATTTCATGTTGGACAATAGATGGATCTATGCCTGGCATCTCCTCATATGACCAGGCAAAGATATCGCGGAACTCCTTGAAAAGGGCTGTATAAATGGAAATCTCCTCCGGAGAGCAGTTTGCACCTATATAGATATTCTCCACGACATCTAGCTTTACGGAGATATTGATAGGTATGGTAGCGGAAATTTTTTCCATATTCCCCTCGGCAAACACTCCTTCCCTAGTTAAAGGGTTAATAGGCGTATCAATATCATCCGACAGTCTCACATGGAACTCTTGATTTTCTATCTTGCTTAGGTTTGGAAGGAAATAAGAGCGGTGATGAAGATCCTCACATATCTTATCATGCCCACACATAGCTTCCAAAATGGCTTCATCCGAAGGTAAAACAGTATCTAAGCAATCTATGGAATGTGAAGAGTTTTCTGCCCATGCAGGCAGATAGACTTCTTCCAGATCATCTGAGACTGTAAGAGGATCTGGAGGGGAATCAACCGTGGATTGGGTAATAGTTTGATAGGCCACTTCCACAGCTGATAAGGGCACTTCCGGTTCCTGAGGGGTTGGGAGAACCCAAGGATCAGTCCTATCCACTACCGAATCAATGGAGTTCCCTACACTGGTGGAACCGATATAGTTAATAGGGGCTGGAATATTGAATGTGCCCATCAAAGATGTGTACATTCCAACCCCCAAGCTCGTAGCAGGCTTAGCCCGATCAACCAATGGTACATTTGAATCCTTAGACTCTAAACGGCCCTTTCAAGTAAAATCAAGTTGGTCAACAGTAACCAACTTTCCCTCATGTGGGAATACCACTACCCGAAGAACGGCCGATGCAACAGCAGTCATTGCATAAGTCCAATTTCTACCAAGGAGCAAATTATAGTCCAAAGGGGCATCAATCACTTCAACTTCAACAGAGACTACTTTCCCTGCCAACTTTATCTCGAAAGCTGGCAAGATACCATGTGGACGGAAATATCTTCCATTGAAAGCAGTAAGGAGAGTGGTTGATGGGACCAGCTCTGGGGATCCCAAAGCTTTCCAGCAGGCCAGGGACATAACACAAGTAGAAGCTCCCTCATCAACAACTGCTCGTCCAATGGTCTTACCACCATGGACGACATCTATTGATAGGGCTACATGATAAGGAAGGAAAATTTTGACATCAGACAAAGGAAACTTTGCTATGAGACTCGAAGAGTCCATGCTACCTAAGGCTGTCAAGAGAGCATCCCGCTGAGCAGGACAACTTTGGAGTACCTCTAAGGCCAACATCGCACATGGGGTTTGAGCAAGATCTTCAACCACTGAGTAGTTGGAAGCCGCCCTATTGGGATTATGCAAAGTCTTCTTAAAAATACCCTTGGGTATCTTAGGCATTATTTCCGCAGGTTTCTCAATAGTGAGCGAGTTGGAAGGTTCCCCTACAGCTTTTCCCGCTTCAGGAGTCTCTTTCTCCTTCTCATAGTTTTTGTTCCTGGTTTGCAACAAGGTAGAGGATCTGACCATGTTGATATAATTAGGGTCAGGGGCAGTTTGACTACTGCCCCCTGCTACAGTGGAAGCTGATGCGGAATTCTGCCCTTGGGGAAATGGATCCTTCAGGACAGCCGTTGGTTGTGTTTTCAATAGCTTCTGCGCTTGTTCCATGAGGGGACAAAGGCGGGTCAAATGGTCTCCTTGGCACAACTTACAAGGAAACTTGACTTTCTTTTTGTCTTTCTTGCCCCCATCAGCATTGTTTGCGGGTTTGGGCTTGTTTTGATTTTGGTTTCCCTCTCCTTTTTTACCCTTCTTCTTCTTCCCGCGGGACTGCTGATTGTCCTTTTGCGAAGCTTGGGCAAATACATTTGCATTTTGGGAAGAGGGGGCAGCCTTTGCTGCCTCCGCTGCAGACTGTTTGACAGACAATTGTTGAATTTGTTTTGTCAAAGACTCTACAGTGGGAGAACTGACATACCCAACCACACCATCGGCATGGGGTCCAGGCTTGGGTTTCTCGGCCTCATGAGAAGGCCTTGGTGCCTCAGGGATGATCTTGTATAAGATCCCAGACTGTGAGTAAATCAAGTCTAACTGCTGGGCCCTGAGTATGGCTTCTTCCTCGCTAGTGACTCCTGATGTAGAAACATCCTTAGATATATATGGCAATAATGACTTAAGGAACCATTCTAATAAAAACTCAGGAGGGATGGTAGCTTTAATAAGGCTCTTTCGCCTCCTCCATTCTTGGATATGGTCCGATATATGTGTTGCCTTGTTTTGCCTAAAGGTCGACAACAAGTCTGTTCCGAAATCATATCGGACAGGAAGCTGAAAATGGCTAAGGAAAGCTGTCGCCAAATCCCAGAAGCTACTAAAAGCAGCAGAAGGCAACTCAATGTACCATTTTGCTGCAGTTCCCGTCAAGGTTCTCTGGAATAGCCTTAGTCTCACTGAATCTTCATTCAATGAGTTGGAAGAACACCATAAGTGAAAGGTGGTGGCATGTGCCCCAGGATCTTCACCAGCTTTACCTTCAAATTTAGGGATATCTGAAGGCAACTTGGTGGGAACAGGTGGCCACGTGGGGTCATGCCTCACTGGATCGTTCATCAATTTGGACAAGTCTGGCAAGTTCAAAGTTGCCAGAAAAGGAAGTTTTGGCCTAGCCGGTGTACTAGAGGTGCTGGCTTGGGTATTAGAGGGACTTGCCCCCACATTCCCATAAGTAAAAATGGGGTTGCCCCCAGACACCGGTTGTGAAGTAGGAAGGTTGCTTTGGAACGGGTTCCATCCATAAGCCACTGGATTATGGGTAGGAGGTGCAGTATAAGTAGTTCGAGCCGCCCCTATAGGAGTAGGGGTCTTAAAGACTGGAGCAGGTATCCCTCCACTAAACAAAAGAGAATGGAGAGCTGGTGTATGGGGTCAAAATAGGGGTTTGGAAGGCTTGCCCATAAGAGGTGTTTCCCCCAAACTGCACTCCTACATATGAAGGAGGTGGACCTACGTAAGGACTGGATGGGGTTATGTGCCCCCCATTCCAAGGGAAACCTTGGACAAAGGCCGAGGATCCCACCGGACCACTGTTGGCAGGGTAAGGGAAAGAAGAAGGAATTGTAGGTATACTGGGAATCCCAGTAGCCATATCACCAGACATACTTCCAATGTTCGAGTAAACAAGTGGTTGAACCACCCTGCTTGCTGGAGTTAATGGTGTGGAAGGTAAGTTAGATCTAGGGGCACTAGCTGGGGGAGGTAGTACCCCTTCAACCGGAAGGGTTGAGGTGAAAACGAATGAACTTTCTCCTTCAGAAGACATACTTCTACCTACAGGTACACCTAGTACTGGTGAACTAAAAGGCCTAACCTGGACTATGACTGGATCGTTAAGATCAGTTAAGGGGGTATTATAATTCCTTGCAAACTCTTCAGCTTGCAATTCTTCTATCTCAACGGTGTCTAGGTCAAAGCGGTTATCTATTAACTCAGGTTCACCAAGAACCTCACTAGTTCCTACTGGTTCAAAAGAACCACCTGTGCTTAATCTCCTCCTTTGGGGTAAAGGTGGAGGTTCCAGTGGTGAGAGAGGAGGAAGGTTTCTCAACCTTCTTGACCTTCTTGGCAGTTGGTCCTCCAGAATTAAGACTCTAAATAATCACACCCTAAGGTCAGACTAAACACAAGCAGATCCACAGAGCATACACTAAAAAGATCCTAAGTCTCAAGCAGTCAAAATAGGCTATAAAGATATACCTTCCAAAAGAAGGTCGATGAACAGTTACTTGGCGTCCTTGAGGGGTTCTCAGGCACAAGCAGAGGAATCACCCAACCACCCTCCTGCACTTTCCACAAGGGTTACCTTCCAAGTCCGTCTGAGGTGAACCAGAAATAACCTTCTGGTTTACCTGTGTATGAGCCCTAAAAGACAAGAGACTAAGGCTACCTTGATAATACCCACTGCCTGGGGGGACAGTCGTCAGCCGAACGCGTACGCATGAGCAGGGTAGCTGAGCCCGAAATTCTTCCTAGACAGAATCCTCAGATGCGTAAAGGTCCTGGGTTACGTTTTGACAAGGATTCGGGGGGTTATCCCCTCTGTCCAAGCCTCCACGCGTCCTAGTCCTCAACTCCCTTTTGAGAGGAGCTTCCCAGGTACAGCGGTAGAAACAAGGATTTACCTAATGAAAGGCCCACTACGTCTGATTTTATAGCTTGTGGGAAGTTTACACTCCCTAGCCCACAAGCCTAGCCTAAGCTAGTAGGTGGAAGGCCCTAAAAATAAAAATCTCTAATAAATTTTAAATTAAGCGTTAATTTTAGGGGCTGTTCTTTACTCAGTAGGTAATGGAAGTGATGGACTTTGTGATGTTATGACTCAGCAGAAAATAAATGAAATTAAAAGTGCATTTAAAGCAAACTACCACTACAAAACAAACTTCTTTTCATTTTTTCAACTGTATTGATGAACTAACAGCACTAAGAAGAGAAACTAAACTTATATATTTTTGTATTTTTTGAGATAGATGTTCTTTAAAACTGGAAAATTTAAACACTACTTATGCAAAATCTACAATGCAAAAGATTACTATGTTTTATTTTTTCCACTTTAAAAAATTGCTCAAAAAACTATTGTGCACCTATAATGCAACAAACTTGAGTAAAGACTTGAAATTATGAACTGTATAAAGGACACAAACTGAAACTAACAGGCAAACAGAAACCAAAGACCAGCAACAAAGCAGGCTGAGATTCCTAAGTTGGGTGCATACAATGACCAAGAAATCACTGCAGACTTTGAAACAGGCAAGTGCAGACCACTAACTGACAGACAGCAGACTGGACAGACAGAGTCTAAGACCCTGATCACTGATCTAGACTCAGGCACTCAACCAATCAACCCACACCGGCCAGAAAGCTTCAAAATGCAGACAGTCAATAAAACAAGTAACAAGAACCCAAGGGCTTTTTAAAAAGCACTAGAAAAATGATCACCTGATACACTCAGACAACTCTGTAACACTTTAAAGAAAGCCTCAACAGAAAACAGGACTTATAGCATGCCAAAGAACAAGCAAACTTCGACACAAAAATCACATTTTCCAGGAGTATGCGCGACTGTGTATTAGTGCAGGTCGCGAATGATGCGCGACTGTCCAGTGGGACAACCCACGTATAAGACTCAGTATGCGCGACTGTCTAGTAAGACAACCCGCGCATGGGTATAAAAAATTCTCTAAAACAGAGAAAGACCCAAGACTTTCAAATGCCACAGTAATTAAGAAAACAGGACAAAAGATCACAATTAAACTTCGAGCAATAACTGGTCAGGACAATAGAAAACAGACCTAAAGCAGACTTGGGCTCCCCAGCGGAGTCGCCAGTTCTGTTGTAATGGATAATTCACCTAATAACCTAGGTCTGGGGGGTTACCAACATAATCTAACACTTGCAGACAATTTGACTAATGAAAGTATAAAACAGGAAATAAGGAAGTAGCAGGGCTTACTTGAATTTAACGAAGGTTGATCCAAGCTATCTTCTTCCTCTTTTGTTCTTCTTTCCAAAGTCTCCAGGATAGTTCCTCCTTCACCTGTTAACAAAGATTCTTCCAAATACAGTATGATTCATATATAAAGATGCAGGTTAGGCAAATCATAGATTATAATTAAATATAGACATTTACCAATCCACAACACATGAAACACAATATGGAAGAAGTTCTCTGCTTTATTAACAATAATAGAGGGAGTTTAGGTTACAACCCAATGTCTGAACAAGGGACTCCTCTGTCACCAAAGGACTCTGAGTTTCTCTGCTCCAAATCTTCTGTAGAAAATCCACCAGCATAACTTTGCTCTCCAAGTATGACTATCAAACCCCCTCCCCAAGGCCTCTATTTATCTGGAGGAAATGAGGCAGTTCTCGAAGGTTAGGGAGGTTACAGCAGTTAATGGGATTAAGGTAAATGAATAAAACTAATCTCCCATTAACTCATATTTTAAAAATTAATTTAAAGGAAGGCATACGCGGGTCAGTAGTAAGGCAACCCGCGTATGATACGCGACTCTACAGAAGAGCAACCCGCGCATACAAGTATGCGCGACCTGCTAAACATGAGACTCGCGCATGATGCGCGACATGTCAATAAAGATAGTCGCGTATGCAACTCAAAATCACAAAAAGGCAAAGTAATTAGCTGGGCATATAGGTAATGTATTTCCTGATGAGCCAAGGCATAGTGGAAAGGGCAAACCTCTATCCATAAGTGTCCTTTTGTGTGCCGACATGAGGGAAGTCAGCACTCGGACGGAGAGGTTCCAATCAGGTGTATAACAAACATACCGAGATCTATTCAAGGATGTGATGGGAATTGGTCCGCTGATATCAGAATCAATCAGCCCCAAAATTTCTGATGCTCGGCTTGCCTTCCCCCAATCAAACTTATGCTCAGGATGCTTGCCCAAAATACAACCTTTGCAAATTCCAATGGTAGCTTTGATGACCAGGAGGCCTTCAACCATGGATTTTTTCTGTAATTTCTGCAAGTATTCAAAGTTTATATGGATGAATCTCTCATGCCATAGTGTGTTGACCTCATTTCCATGAGTTAGAAGAGCTGTGGGCTTTGCATCCTCCACAAAATGGGAAAACTCACAGGCTTTTGTATGATGATTTGCAGAGCCTTTTTCCACAAGTTTCGCTGATGCAAGTTCAGTAATTTATAAATCATCTGAGCTGAAGAATACTCTCTTGGACGCTCTAGTATGGGTCATTTGATAGAGACTCGGGAGGTTTGACGCAAGAGATGGTACATACAGAACATTGGAA
The DNA here is from genome assembly GCA_001517045.1 of Pseudotsuga menziesii. Taxonomy (NCBI): domain Eukaryota; kingdom Viridiplantae; phylum Streptophyta; class Pinopsida; order Pinales; family Pinaceae; genus Pseudotsuga; species Pseudotsuga menziesii. The sequence continues at coordinate 27,320 of LPNX011106768.1, read as the reverse complement.
AAATAACCATGCTCAAGATTTATTGTACCTTGTCCTTTTGAAATGATGGTAGATTCATCTCCCATGTGGATGGGAATGCTTTTGTCGATGTCCAAAAAAGAGAGGGAGTCTCTACTTTCCATCATGTGATTTGAAGCTCTAGAATCTATGATGAGAGCTTTGGACTTCGAGGTGCTTTCCATGAGAGCATGTCCCCTTTCTTGTTGGTACTCCCGATATTGACTGTCTTTCCTCCAAAAGCTTTCTGGAAGATTGATGTTATTTCTCTCGAGGAGAGAAGTAGCATAATCAAGTTTATTTTCCATGCAGGCATGTTCAGGGTGGAAGCCCTTCCCACAGTATGAACACTTGACTTTCTCTTTCCCATGGTTTCCTTTGTTCTTGTTTTTCTTCGAGCCGGAAAGCTCTTCATGCTGCTAATTTTGAACTTTAGGCTTTGGAGCTTTGAATTTAGTTTTTGTATTCTTCTATTTCTTTCCTTTACCATTCAGATCCTTGGGCCCTGAGGCAAGAAGGGCTTGATCATGGGAGGATCTGATGATCCCCATCTAGACAAGCTTATCATGCTCTTCTGTTATGGACTCAATGAAGCCATTGAGTGTAGGCATTTTCCATCCTAGGGTTGTGAGCTTCCCAGCACGGAAAGTAGAAACAAATACTGAATAGTCGGCTCCAATTTTTTAGTGAATGGCGAGGATGAGCTGATCATCCTCCTTATTCACCTCACATTGCTTCAATAGAAGGACTAGATGCTTGAATTTTGTGAAAAATTCATTAAGGGTCTCAAAATTTATAGGTTGAAGGGACATCAACTCATTTTCAAGCTGATAAACCCTCAAATCATCATGTTTTCCATATAGGGATGCAAGTTGGTCCCAAATCTTATTTGGAGTCTTCAATCCCGAGAGGTGGAATAGAAGATCCTTTGAGATAAAGAGACACAAGAAACTGTAGGCTTCATCCATATTGTTCCAAACTCTAGCCTTGTCCACAACATGATTAGGCTCTTCTTCTGTATCCATAGTGACCTAGTAGAGTCCTCTAGCACGTAGCTAGATCTCCATGTCTCCTTTCAATTGGTGATAATTGAAAGGAGTCAAAATATCTATGGAAGAAGCCATATCAAACTATTATAGAAATTGCAGTGAACCTGTAAAAACCTGCAATCAACACAAAAAAGTCACTGTAAGGTCGGACAGCTTGCATGTTTCAGGTTTTCATCCCACCCAACATAATTGATCAAGCAAGCTTGATCAACAATTCCTTTACTTTGGGTATTAAGTGGTAAACCTTCGACTTCTGGTGCAATGCTAGAATTTGAGCTTTTGCTCAATTTGCATGCGAAATCCAACAAAAATCATGTTCTCATGAAGAATAAGCTTCGTCCTACCGTGAGCTTTGATACCATATTAATTATGTCATAGTAATATAAGGACTAAACACATTCTTACAAGTGATTCAAGACAAATTAGACATCAAATGGTGTAATGGTACTCCAATAACAGTTTGCAAACCATGTATAATCAATAATAGAATGATAGTACCATGCAATGTCATGCAGAATGCATGAATGCCAAGACAAATCGAATACTCAAGGAGGTTATTTGAATTGCATGGATGGGTGTAGCTTAACTAAATGTCAGCCACAGTCAACACACTTAGTTAACCACTGATCTGATCCATAACTGACTCTCACACTAAGTCCTAACCGAATTAGAGTGCACTAGATGATTGAGTCTAACTGAAAATGATTCATCACATGTAACTGCATGTCCAAATCGAGGAGGTAGCGCATCCATAACTCCAAGTAGCTCCGATGGAGTTAATTGAAGTGACACTTGTCATCAGAAGTGGTTGTAGGCACCAATGTTGACTCTAGTTCATAAATATTTGCCAAAAATAGACAAATAATAGATGGAGGCACCTTCACAACTCAGCTTAACTGATTGTTAGGTGAAACAATAATCAGTTAGCAATTAGGTGCACTTATGACACTCATTTCACCCCATAATTGCTCCCCGATTGAAGGAGGAATCCCAGTGAGCCTCCCTGATTAAAGGAGGAAGCCTAGTTAACCTCCCTGATTGAAGGTGAAGGATTATTTGGCCTCCTTGATTGAAGAAAGGCGTGGGTGTGCTCATGTTGATGTCATAGTGTGCTCATCTGATGCAAGTAAGTCAATTAAACTTAGGATAGTGGGTAAATAGGCCCAAATTGACCAAATAAGTGTTCATGTTGGGTAAATGAATCCAAAAAATACATCATGAAGCCAAAAGACAGTCACATAGGTTCACCCTCCTACATAAGCAAGGAGAGATATCATTTCCACTTTGGATATGATCTCAAGGGTATGTACATCGTCCCTAAAAATGTCAACCATAGCGGATATCTACATAGCCAACTCCAATCTATTAATTGAAACTTCTCCCAAATGGATCGGATTAGCCACTTCATGAAATCTCTTTCGAGGCCATTGTTTCCATAAGAAGAGATTCCTTTAATACTTATCAGTTTGTCCATTTTATTGATGCTTGGAGATCATCCATCCCCAAAAAATAACCCCTTTCTAATAAAAAGGGACAAAAAATATAAGATTGTAACAAGCACCAATCCATTATTATCCAAAAAACTCTAGAAACATTGCAGTTCCATATAACATCTGTAACTATTCCAAGTTGTGAGAAAGAAACCACTCATCATCCATTTGCAAGGCCAATACATTGAATCCTATCACTATTGGTAAACTTTTATGAAGAACTAACAACTTAAGGATTCTATACTTAAGAAGAGTCCATCCTTAAATTATCCCTCATGACTAGGAAGTTGTATTTACCAGTAGTTTTAAATGAAATATGGTCCATTCTTTATGATTCAATTGTGGTCAAAATGCAAGACCTTGGATGTAAATTAGGATAAATGAAATCTGTGCAATGTAATGTTTCTCACGTAACTGCATTGTTTCGATACTTTTCCCTACTTGGGTTATTGTCAAGATGAATTTGACAATACAATGATGCCCATAATAAGATTCATGTCTTAAGAAGTACTCTGGCATGTTAAAGTTGTACATCAACCATCTATGGTAGCCCATTTTTTTCCCATTTTTTTCCTGTGAGGCTTGAGTAACCCAAGGATTTCTTACAGTGTCTTGCACTCTTTTTGGCACGTTGCTACTACAAAATCCTCAAAAAAGGTTGATGGATGATTTTTAAATAAACTCTAAGCCTATTCAATAACAAGGGCTTGGATATGATTATAGGCTATATATAATATCAAATGAAACCAAATATTAGGTTAGACACATTGGAGACTTATATTCCTAGTATTTATTCTCCCTTTCTATCAACTATTCTTAATGTTTAATAAAGTTATATTTGGGACTCATCTTTTTCACAACTCCTTATAAAACTACTATAGGTATCACATAGTAATGTTCCGGCCCAATTTGAGAGTGCAAAAGGAAAAAACTCCCCCTCCCATGCCCGCCTTTAGAGTCTAAATAAAAGGCACGCATCAAAAGGAAGGAGAAAAAAGGTACGAAGTCGCTTGTCCGCATCGGGAAAGGATTGGACCTTCTTCATCCTGCTACTATAGGATCAGTAATAGTCTACTCCATCTTCGTCAATTTTTGACATATCAAAGGTATTATGGATACCTGGTAATTTCAAATTACCAGTCTTAAAAAGAAGTGGAAAAAACGAAGGAGAAGTAAGTGAAACTGACCCATTGGGTTATGAATATATCAGCTACTATGATATTGAAATTTGATGGAGATTTGGAAAGTGGACCTTTCCTATCCGATATTAAATTAAGCTTTGACCATGTGATCTTGTTAAAACCTTTTCGAAGTGAAAGTTGTATTTCTTTAAAGTTATTTGTAAATCCTATCATGTTTTGTTTTTATCTTATGCCCATAGAAATATTTATTGTTTACCTTGCATCTTAGAATGGGGAAATATCCTTAGTTAAAGAATTTATTTTATATGACAACTCTTTATTTATAGTTTGAAAATGTATAGCTCTGCATAGTTCTCTTTCATGAAACAATATCTGCTTTAAAATTATCTAACTCTCTCAATAACCTTTAAATTTTATTCAAAGTCAAACATTACATAGGGTTTTTCTACATAGTGCACTTTCCCATCATATTCAATAAAACAAAGAAAAAAAAGATTTGCTATTTGACAATAGGAGTACCACCTCTATCAAAACAAATAAGGGTGTGCTTTGATTCCCCTAAGGATTCCCGTCAACATTGATCATTTAACTACGGTAAAAAGTAATCAATAAGAACCTAATGTTTTGTAAATTTAAAGTCCCCTCATAACATGTAGAAGGTGACATTTTCCATTGTAATTTTTTTTCATTATGAAATATCTTTCTTTCCTCCCCAATCTATTGCATTTCAATTCACGCTATTTAAATTCTTATCATTCATTTCCATTTAATCATTTATATATTTAGGTCATATCTCCTTTTCAAGCATGTTAAAGCAAGTTGAAGTTAGGGTTTATATCATTTTTAAAACAAGAAAGGGGTTTCCATGGAAATGTATGTGAAATTTGCTTTTAGAAACAATAATGGTTATTAAGTTCTCCTCTTCCCACTCCTAAAGGACCATATGAAAACCTTTGTGGGTGATTCCAAGGCCTTTTCTTCCTTTCTCTTAAATATTAATGCTTAGTTTGGATATTTACTTAAACATTTGTTTGTTTGATAAAACAATAGATCAAGTATATATTTTTATCTATGCACTAATGAGTCACTCCAGTAGTGGGTTTTATGTTGTAATGTTATAGCCAAAATTGGCACTTCTCTGTCCGTGACGACACTTACATGTTTTGTTCACATGATGACACTTGCAATACTACAATTCATGGACTTATTGTCGCTCACCCAAAATAAATTTTATGGATTGAAGAGACATATTTGGGACCTCATTAAGATGGCCTTACATCATTCATTGTTCATGTAAAAGTTAGAAAGTTTATGAACACAAGTTGGAGCCCCAAAAACACTTGAAAAAACTCTAAAAATGGCATGTTTTCCCAAAAATGCCCCTTTCCTTTGGTCCATCAGTGTTTTTCACCTTGCACACACTTGTTGTTAGTGTTCCACTAGCATGTGACACAACTACTTTCCTTGTTTGCACTTGTGTGTACCTAAAAAATACTAAAAATATAAAAAAAAATGGGTGGTTTGGGTGGTTTTGAAAATGTATCCTCGGTTGTAACTACTTCCTCCTTGACCATATCTTCTCCATTTACTATAAAAGAGAGGGAGAGGGGACCATGAAGGGGACTTGGCCTATAGTATTGTTATGCTGGCAAAATTTGGACTGTCATCCCCCTTACTTGTGCCTTAGTTGCGATCTACCCCTGATGCAAAGCTTGGAGGTTGGGATTCTTGGAGGAGAGAAGCAAGTGATCTAGATTGACGGTTTCATGAGATTCCTTAGTTTATGAGAAGGAATATTTTGTAATTATTTCATTCCATTAATAAATATTAGGCATTCTTCCCTTTCCAAATCATTTTTTATCTCAGTTTTTTATTACTAATTTCATGTTTATTATATCAGTATTTTCTTGTTCTTTTGAATATCAGTATTTTATATGTGGTCAAATTGGTTTGAGGAAGGTTTGATGTGGTTTTGCAGGTTCCATGTTTGGAGAGCAAGGGGAGGACTCAAGGGGAAGCTTGAATCAGTCTTATGTTTGTAAGGTACACACCCTCCTAACCCCTGAACTTTTCCTTAAATTTGTACTTGCAAATTATTGTATGTCTATCGGTAACCCCAGTACGTTGGTGGCCTCACCCCAGCCATAGGAACACTTTACCTAACAAGAAGTAAGCCTACAAAAAATTGTCCCATACATAATCATACCTAATTCTTGAATAGCTATGAAGAAAAACAAAGTACTTACAATGTAAATAAACTATTGTGATGAAAACATTACCATATGATTAATGATGAAGATGATGATGAGCACATTCTAGAGTGAACCATAAGTAGAGACACTGACTATCTTGAGAAAAATATAAAAAAATAAGGATATGAAGAAGATGATGGAGAGATTCAAAGTGGGTGAATTTTTCTTATTAACATTCATGAAACTAGATGTCGTTATAGAGAAGGATAAGTCCCTGGTTAAAAAAATTATTGAATGAAAATAACAAACACTTAGTAATCTATATTCTAAACATATTTATATGTAAAGGATTCAATCCTCAACTTTCCTTATGTAACCACACATGTTAATGTTTATTCTACATGAAATAAATTAACATCCCTTGGCCACTAAGGCAAGTGTTTTCCCAATAATATTAATGGAATACACGTGCCACCTCACACAATAAACACGTGCATTTTTCCTCTAGTATGCTTGAACCAAATCAATGCCATTTTTCCTCTGGTCTTCTTGAACATGAGGACTCACCTATTTCTTAGGGGCTTGTGCCACAGATATCTACAGTGTTGTGAATGAGTGACATGGTCGCCATGTCAAAGAGGGAAACATAAATAGTTTCTCGAACTTTAGCAACAACTTCCAAAAAAAAATTAACATTTGACTTTAGAAGAGGAGCCACATTCACTCTATCCACCCTACCAAAAGTTGCATATTTTTCCAATTCAATCTTGGGGAATGAAATTGTTTGAACTAAATTCAGTAATAAACTAGAATGGTATGATAAGCATCATAAATACATATAGAAGAGGATTCACAATTATAATTAAAACCTTTGAGCAAAATGAAATACAGATGCATAAAATGGAAAAAAATGCAGTAAGCTAGGCATATTGGTGCTACTCATACTTTACTAATTGACCATAGCTAGAAATATTGGTCCTGGAATAATACAAGAGAATGCAAAAAAATTCGTGAAGAATGAGAACTATGCAACTATAGCAAACTAGAATTTTTGCTCTCTTAGTTAGTTTGGAAGTTTGATGCCAAGTTCAAATTCTTACCTTTGTGTAATGCTTCTTCAATAGTTTAAAGCTCTTTCAATGCTTGAAGCAAACAATCTGAATCCATAAGTTGTTGGTGCATCCTTTTTTCCTGATTTCCAGAGTCACCTGTCTCCTCCCTCTTCTTTCCAGCAATGTTAACTACAAAGGAAAAACTCTCATTGCTATGCACATCATCTTCACACCTAACAACTGAATTCCCCCTAACTAAACTTCACCTTCTCTTAATTTATCATGGATACCACTTCCTCTTTCATAAAATGAAAAGTCTTGGCTTCTTCACTATTCTCTCTCTCGTATGTGTTATTTTCAAGATCAAAATTATTAGACCAAAGATGAATCTCTTCAGTTATCCACCTTCCATTGTTAATGCTAACAAAACTACCACTCTTTACCAGGGCCTTGCCTAGACTAGAATCACTAATTGTTGAGATTCCTATATTGTTTAATGATCCCCAAGAGCTCTTTCTGAGATCATCTCAATACTCTTTTTTGTTTCTGCCTCCAATACTAACATCAAGACCATCTTCAATATGATTCCCAAAAATTCCTTTAAAATCGTGCACTACATTCCCTATACGAGGTCCATTGTCTTCATGAATTGGATATTAATATTCAATATTATTATCCTTGTTCTTTTGTTCCCTTTACATTTTAGTCAAACCCACATAACGTTTTTCATCCATGTGCCCAAAATCCCTCACATCTGGCTTGCTACCATCAAAATTCATATTCATGCATCATGGGAAATTTTATTTCTTTCCTATATTTAATAAATTTATGCTCTTTAAAATTCTCTTCCCTAACACTATTGTCAGTCATACCTTTTTTCAAACTGATAGTGCTAGAGGACTTTTTGCTATAATTTTCACCATACTGACAACTCCATCCAACATGAAACATAATTAATGCATTACAAGACTCTGAATTTAACATTCGGTCTTGGTAAGAAAATACCATATCATAAAGTAACTCAACATTACCAATAGAGTATTTAGACTGGAGTACTTCATATTTCACCTTGCATCCATTGGGTGCCCTCAATCGGCCTCCAATAGATAATCTTCTCTTAAGGATCCTATAAGATTCATGGATACCTCTACCATACTTAATTGTATCTCATTTCCCTCTTTTCCATCTCCTCAACCCAATACCCTTAGGCTTCTCTCCTTGAACCCTGCGACCATTGGTTTTAATAACATCTTCCTTCAATTTTCCCATCTCCTCGACCCTCTTACCATTGATGATATCCCTACTTCCCTCACTGGAAGGTCCAAAGTTTCCATCCCCCAACACCATGACCTTGAAAGCAACCAACCAAGACAAGGACAACTTACTTCCATCCACACTTGGGATCAAAATTCACTAGATCAATGCCATTCTTCCTCTAGTCTTCTTGAACATGGGGATTAACCAATTCCTTAGGGACTTATGAAATGGATATCTTCAGTGTTGAGAATTGGCATCCTGGTCACCATGGGAAAAATAAATTATTAATTGAGCCACAAGAAATGGTTTCTTGAGCTTAAGCGACTAATTCCAAAAACAATTTTTAGTGTTTTGCGTGTTAAGTAGTCCATCACTTAAGCAACTTCCCAGGGAAATTTTATTTCTTCCCTATATTTAATAAATTTATTCTCTTTAAAATTATCTTCCCTAACACTATTGTTAGGCATACCTTTTTTCAAACTGATAGCGCTAGAGGACATTTTGCTATAATCTTCACCATACTAACAACTCCATCCAACATGAAACATATTTATTGCATTACAAGACTCTAAATTTAACATTCAATCTTGGTAAGAAAATACCATATCATAAAGTAACTCAACATTACCAATAGAGTATTTAGACTAGAGTACTTCATATTTCACCATTAGAGGAAATTTCAACTCAAAATGGGCCTCCTTAAAAAAATTAATAAAATAATAGTTAAAATATCAAAATAATATTCATTAATTTTGGAGGAAGAAAAGAAAAAAACTACTTTTTTGTTTGTATTTTCAACATATCTCCCCGTGTTTTTACTCAAATTTCGATCAAGAGAGCTCGTTGGATGCAGAATTAAATTCCGCATCCAACGAGTACCCACTCGGCATACTTTTGACGGACCCCACAACCCAAAAACAAGAAATACCCGGAAAAACGTGATGATGATGCAGAATTTAATTCCGCATCCAAGGAGCTCTCCCGATCGAAATTTGAGTAAAAACACAGGGAGATATGTTGAAAATACAAACAAAAAAAGTAGTTTTTTTTATGATACCTATCCCCAAATTTATATTAAAAAGGTGTTTAGGACCTATATGGTATTTCAAATTTAAAGCAATTTCATTGGCTAACACATGATGACATGGAATTTGAGTTAAAGTTAAAAGGCCCATTTTGAGTTGAAATTTTCTCCTTGCATCCATTGGGTGCCCTCAATCGGCCTCCAATAGATATTCTTCTCTTAAGGATCCTCTAAGATTCATGGATACCTCCACCATACTTAATTGTATCTCATTTCCCCCTCCTCCATCTCCTCAGCCCAATACCCTTAGGCTTCTCTCCTTGAACCCCACGACCATTGGTTTTAATAACATCTTCCTTCAATTTTCCCATCTCCTCGACCCTCTTACCATTGATGATATCCCTACTTGCCTCACTGGAAGGTCCAAATTTTCCATCCCCCAACACCATGACCTTGAAAGCAACCAACCAAGACAAGGATAACTTACTTCCATCCACACTTGGGATCAAAATTCACTAGATCAATGTCATTCTTCCTCTAGTCTTCTTGAACATGGGGATTGACCAATTCCTTAGGGACTTATGAAATGGATATCTTCAGTGTTGAGGATCGACATCCTGATCACCATGGAAAAAAAAAAATTATTTCTTGAGCCACAAGAAATGGTTTCTTGAGCTTAAGCGACGACTTCCAAAAACAATTTTTAGTGTTCAGCGTGTTAAGTAGTCCATCACTTAAGCAACTTCTCAGGGTGTCTCTTAAGTGACACTCTATGACATTGCTTAAGTGATGCCCTGGGAAGTTGCTTAAGTGACATACTACTTAACATATAACCTAAGCAATGTCTAGTTGGCATTTTTTGAAAAACTACCCACCCAAATGACGTCTTTATGACTTTAAGAAGTTATTTTTACCTTCAAGTGTCAGTCCAAACGTTGAATTTTGACCCCAAATGTAGTAGTGTGTTGTTGTGAATAATTAGTTTTATTTGCAATCAATAATTAGCTCAATAAACCGGTCACAGATAAATATAGCCTATCTGCCTGTTTTATCTTCAAGTGTTAGTCCAAACGTTGAATTTCGACCCCAAATGTAGTAGTGTGTTGTTGTGAATAATTAGTTTTGATTTGCAATCAATAATTAGCTCAATAAATCGGTCACAGATAAATATAGCCTATCTACTTGTTTTAAACAATATTGTAGTTAGATGAAAAAGATCAAAGTAATGGAAAACTCTATCTAGCGGTCAAGGCTTGTGTGGTTAGATTGTCCATTCAATTGTATATCTATACATAAGTAATGTTCTTTGTAATGATTTTTTTTTTCTATCTCGATGGACATTCAAAACCTATCCACATAATAAGAGAAAAATTAAATTGTTTTGGGGTGAATCTTGAAAAGGTTTGAAACAAGGTTATGCAAACTTCACGTTTATTTATTTAAATATTATTTATTGTCCCTGGCATAATGCATATGCGAACTTGGAGTATTAGTTGGTCGATGCATGATTTTTTTTTGCATTTTGCAATGTTCAACCTTTACGAAAGATTTATTTTTTAATTTATTTTTAATAAATTAATTCTTGATTGGTGGATTTCCGCGGACGCCATCCTCGATGTTATCTACTTCTAAGCAGAGATCTCTTACTGCATTGCGAATTGAATATTTTTTATTAAAAAACATCTATAAAACTACAATGTTCACATTCTCTAAAAGCACGTTGAATTTTTATTCTTTAAAATGTAATATATATAAAAAAATAATATAAATACAAGTTAATGAGAATTTATTAGAATTTTTTTTTTCAAACAAAATGAAAAAACCTATAACTTGATATTCAAATTATAATCAAAAGTGATTCTTCACTTAAAGGTAAAATCCTTCACCCTTCAATGTTGAAACTATAAAAAGAAATTATATCCTTCTCCATACCAAAACTCACTTGTGAAATAAACTTGCATGAACCACATAATTAAGCAAATACATGTCTATAGCTAAACATAATTAGAATATTCTAATAGAAAAATAAGGCTCTCGAACTACATAAAGTAAAATCCTAAAACTTATTGTAGAATAAGAGCCCTTCGGACTTCCCAAGAGCTTTTTTTGGATAAGTTGTCTTAGAACATTATTTTTTATCAACTTGATACATAAAAGTTAAAACCAATCTAAAATATAATATATTCATATTGATATATACGGCATCTAACATCGCATAATCAGATAGACAAGCATGTACAACATGAGGCTTTGGCTCTCTTTCTATTAGGTTATAAAACACTTAGGTTGTGTGGGAACACTTCTTCCTTTGAAATTCCTTATTGTAGGGAGAGAGGTTATATTTACAACGATGTTGCAGAAATACCTTATTGTATGAAGAAACGATGTTGCAGAAATACCTTATTGTATGAAGAAGAAATATTCGCCACATGGGTGCACGTGGTTGGAGTATTCAATACAACCTAGGAAGTTACAAAATGTGGCGTTTAATTTTATGATGACAAAGTTCGATTATATTGGATTGAAAATTCTTAACTTTTTCTAGAAGAAAAATAGTTATTCCTTGTTATTCATGGTGAATCAAAGGTAACTAGTTACATCATCATGATATAAATATCATTCATAAGAAGAGTCCAAAATGAAAATCAGAAACGAACGGGTGCAATCCAACATAAAGTCAGTGGGTACAAAGTCATCTGAGGTGTAAGAGCCACTCTTCCATCTGTCCGCTTCAGAAGAGGGATAACTATCCAAAACTGTCCAAAGAGAAGATAATGTGAACCCAGAAATATGATCCAAGGAATTGTTTCGGGAAGTGACTAAAGTATTGCACATAGAGGTGTCAATCAAAGGTATCTCTAAGATACACCATACAAAAATAGCATACCATACTCAAAGAAACCAAGAGGTTTTTGGAGTAGGCCAAAAGGAGCATAAGCTCTTCTAAAATAGTTGGATTGATTCTTCCCCAATAACTATTCCTTCATAATATTCCGTGAAAGATAATAGGCCAATTGCCAATTGGAGTGCTTCCTTGGATAAGATATATGCCCTCACATTATATTCTTTATAAACATGTTGGTAGTCAATAGATGAGAAGAGTGCATAAAGTTCTTTTATGTTCTCACACCAAGCCTCCAGATCTAGAGTAGTGAGAGCAGATATGCCCTTCTCCCAGTTGATAATGACTGATGACTCTCCATATATATGTAGCATTGGGAGCCCAATTTCTTTTGAGAAGTACAGAAGAGCCCAAAGGGCCAAAATTTCTGCTCTTGTGTTGATGCTCTGACCACAGCCCAACATGGTGTATAAATAATGTGTCTGACTGATCATTAAGTATATACCAGCACCCCCGGTCTGATTTGCAGCAGTACCATCAAAGAACCCTGTAGGGTATGTGAGGACTGGAGCAGTGTCGATGTTCCTAATTCTTGATTTTTTGCTATAAAAATTCTTAACTTAATTGTACAGTCGGTTTATTAGAAGGGTTAGGTGTGATTTTTGCACGCATTTAGAATAATTCACTTCATAGAAATCATATAATCAAATTATATTTGAGATATTAAAGTGGAATATTATAAATGATTTTGAAAATTTTGAAATATAAAAGCTAAATAAACTATCCTTTAAATTATGATTATTATAATTAGTTTATGATTACTTATCATTATAGTTATTATACCTTTAAATTATGATTATTATAATTATTTTATGATAACTCATAATTATGATTATTATAACTATTACAATTATAATTACATATTTGTAACTATTTTTATTAGAAGCCCGTCGCTTTGAATTCTCTCGAACACATTTTCATATCACATCATCACAACCCATATTTCATTCCAACCATTTATTTCAAATAAGTTATGACATAAATTTGAAAATAGTATATCTATGCAATATGTTTTTTCCAAAAGAAAAATAGTTATTCCTTGTTATTCAAATTGAATATAAGGTAATTCGTTACATCTCATGATATTGGATATCATTTTAGTACTCATCCAAAGGTTGGTCTAATGTGCTTATAATGCCCCACTATAAGAGAATGAAGATGTGACAGTATATACCATCCATCACCCAACATAAAATAGATGTAAGAGCAATCCAAATGTGTCCATAAAAGAAATCGTAAGATCCTAGATCAGTTTATCCAAGGAAGTGCTCGAGGAAGAGTACTAATATCAAACCCTCGAACGTGACCAATGTCAACCATAGGTATCCAAAATGATACTCTAATATAACTCAAGCATCCATACTCTATAAAAACAAAATGGTTCATGGAATAGTATGTACAAGCTCAGCTTTAGAATAGCTGAAGCTTATATTCCCCAATAATTACTCCTCCATAGTATTTTGTGAAGGATAGAAGGCCAATGGCCATGGGGAGCGCTTCCTTGGATAAACTATTTGCCCACTCATTTTGTTCTCTATAGACATGCTAGAAGTCTAATGTGAGAAAGTGAGCTTTGAGATTAAAAACATTGAGGCACCAGGCATCCAGATCGAGGGATGAGAGTGCTTCTTTTTCATTTTCCCAATTGATTATGACATATGAGTCCCCATAAACATGGAGAGTGGAGATCCCAATCTCTTTTGAGAAAAACATAAGAGCCCAAAGAGCCAAAAGTTCCACTCTGGTATTGGTGCCTAGCCCACATCCCATCTTGATACAAAAAAAGTGTGACTGGATGATTAACAAGTACATACCAGGACCTCCAAGCTTATTCGTAGCTGCACCATCAAAAAAACCTCAAGGATATGTTAAGACACAGGTTGTGCCAGTGTTCCTAAGCCTAGAATTTCTGTTAAATACCACAAGATAGGAGTTAATTTGATCCATGATTTTGTAGCAGTTAACATGTTTCACACCATTGGGCAGGTGAAGGTGCAATGGAAGCACCTTATTCCAGAATAAGCAACCTGGGAATTGGAGAGTCATATGCAGGCAGCATATCCAATTCTATTCTAGGGCAGCTCTGAGGAAAATGAACAAAGAAACATCAAGGAATATGTTGGACTTAAGCGGGGGGTGTATGTCACATACCCCAATTTAAATAACATTTTATGTTTAAGAAAACATTATATTTTACTTTTATTGTAAAGCTTATGACTATTGACCATGTGGGGTCAAGGATGACAATAATTAATTATGTTGAATATTTAATTAGTTAATAAATAAAAGATGACACAAATAGCCTAAGGAGGGTGTTGAATGACTATCCACTGGCCCACTAGGTAGAATAGACTGGGGTGAGAGAAAACTAACACATGGAAGCATCCTCAACCACTTCTAGCTACTGCAGGGGGAAACTTCCCTAAATTTGTGGTCATGCTCCCCAAGAAATTGGAACAAAGCATGTGGGTCATTAATTGAAAAACTGACCAAAAATACCTAGGCATGCATATATCTATCCATCGAATTCAGCAGGAGGTTGTTTAATCATTACCTTGTGAAAATTCTAAAGTTGAGAAAAGTGCACAAGAGATTCGATGAGGGGAAAGGTAGATGTGGATTGAGTGATTAAGTCTGTTTTTCAGAACTATTGTAGCTTTTTAGCTAAGTTCTTTACTGATGAGTACATAAGTACTGTTGTTAAGTACTTATGTGGCATTGTAGGGGTATTTAATCCCATTTCTTCACACAATGATTTCATCCTGGTGGATGAGTGGATAGACTCGGGGGTCCTAAGACAAGTAGTTGAGCTATCTTCAAGAAAAGGTTAGGTGGAATGGGCTACTTGGGTTGTTTGTATCTTCTACAAGTTATCGGGTTCCATTGTGTATCTTATTTATTTATGCAAGAAAATTACTGGAATGAAAGTAGTTATGATTAGATTTACTATTATTACTTGGATAAATTGCATATGCAATTAGACTGTTTAAGTCTACTTTTTATTCAATGAAGTTTACTTGTGTAAAGTTTATCTGAATAAATGAACCTAGAGTTATAATTGTTTGATTAATGAATAAAATACCTTTCTGTATTTTTCCACTCATCATAAGATGAAGTACTCTAGTACAGAAGGTTTGTTTAGAGGTAAATAGGAATGAGTGTACATGATTAAGATGATTTGAATCTGCTCTAACATTAGAAGATTTTAGTATTATTTTAGTTAGGTCTCGTAATAATCCTTTATATAGAACTTTTTCTTTTATATAAAACCCTCTAGTATTATTATAGAGGGTCTATTACTGTAAGCTTAGGTCACACAAATATTAATCTGTTTAAGGTATAAGAATACTAACAAATACTGAATACAATGTAATTATTTACACTTAGTAAATAAGAAAACCAATCATAATTTTAACAATGTAAAACCTAAATTTATAACAATGTTACTCTTTTTACTCTATGGAAAATAATACTCTCGTAAACCTCAAAATTGTTTTTGTTATGCATCCAGCTTGGCAAGTTCTTAAGGCTCACATAAAGTCTGAAATGGTTAAAAACTGTAATACTTATTATAAATAAATAAAATAAGTATTTAGTCAACCTATATGAAACAATCTTTATAACTCTGATAATACTATTAATATTTGCAAACTATTCTTCTAGAAACCCTACTCTTATATATGAACTTTCGTATTAAATTTCAGAACATAGTTAAGAAGAAAAGAAGATTCCACAGCTAGTAAATAATTTAAAATAAGACAACTGTAAATTTCAAATAAGGAACAAAATATACTCTTAAATCTCTATTCATCAGCTGAATAAGCCAAGGATTTAATTTCCATCTTTTCCATTTAAAAGGAACACTTTTTACCTTTCTAACTGTTATTTATACCAAAAATCAAATGATAACCTAATATTGAAACTACCTTTTAAAAACAAAAACCAGAGGTTAATCGTCTACAATACCGCTTTTCTTGATAGTATTACAATAACTAAAAGAATCACATGGCCTTTTCATTTCACAACCATAGTCTAACTATAATTTCCAAACTATTGGATAAATACAAAACCCTGGGATAATTACAGTTTTTATAAAATAAATTACAAATAAAAAACGTTGAAGACTCTCTAACATATGTATTACACTGCACATTTGAATTATCAAGGAAGAAACAACTGCTAAACAGATATTTACACAAGTGCAGTAAGATCTGCATCTTAGCAAACCAATATTTATAAACAGCGTTTCCATTTAAACCAAATAGTCACCACATGAATTAACTCTTCAAAAAATAGAATGCAATAACATATTCATAACCACAAAAGAGTCATAGTGGTCGATTTTTAGGCCATGTAAGCTTTCAAACAAAGTAATTACAGTAATATCATTACCCAATCATCATATTACATGAGCCGTAGCTCTTTTGCAAAACCCCAAGGGTTATAAACATAAACGGCTTGACGAACTCCATCTTTAACCAAAACAAAACTATCATCTAATACAGTAAAATGAACACTACAACAATATCCATTAGCACCATTGATATCACCGTGAACACACCCAATGAAGGAGGGCACCTCAAGGTTGGATTTGAGTCTTATCTGAAACCTTTTAACGCTCATACCCTTCAACTTCTAGAAAACTGCCTCATCCTTCGACTGTATTTCTTCACCTACCAGCAGCATAGCAAACAATAAATGAAGTTTAGAATTTTAGCTTAGTTCAATAATTAAAGGAAAATATAAATGATGGAGGATTACGGATAACTTACCCATTTTAGCAGAGAGTTCGAAGGAAATGAAGATGGCAACGAACCAAATCCTTGAACCTACTAGCGCCACGTACAAGTAAGGGAAACCATGATATTAAATAGTGATAACTGCTAAGGTATGAGCTCATGACTATGACGATAAGATCAAAGACTTAAAAATTATAATTCCATGGTGGAGCTCGAAGGACGATTTTGGTAATAAACCAGAGAAACTAATTCACTATTATCACGGCCAAGTAAAGAATAGTAATTTTTGTAGAAACCCTAGAGGGCCTGTCGACCTGCTCCTTCCCAAACAAACAACAAACTGTTGAACACAAAATGTGTTTAGGGAAAAACCATGAAAATATATACCTAGGGCAGTGTTGCCAAACCCTCCACCTAGTGAGAATCCACCACATGGATCCCACTAGGGTTGAAATCTTATATTCGTTCGATATAGTTGAAACCGGCACGACTAACCCTACATTTTATACAAAGAAATATCATTTAAGAAAGTCATGTGGTATATGGAGATTTTGAGCTAGATTAGAGTATAAATATATATATGCTTTGTCAAGATATAGCTAGGTTTAGTTTTATATTTGCATTGTGTAATCTTAGCTAGGATATAGATAGTATTTTATACATTGGTGAAATGCATAAGTTAGTATTGTATTTTATAGTTAGTTTTAAAACTACCATTTAATAACGATAATGTTATGACTTGGTTAGATTTTATGTTGTGCATCTAATGCATAATTAGGTTAGTGTATTGATATGCATCATGTATATATTCCTAGGATAAGTTGTTTATTTCTGCAATGAGTTTCTAGTGCAAAAGAAACAATTTAATAATGATAGCTTAGGGACTTAGTAAGTTCTTTGTTAACATGGCATAATGCATAGTAATAAAACTTGGAGAATGTTTTTAGACACTTATATTGCTTACAACTAAAAAAAAATGTTGGACGACTTCATGCCATATTTTATTTTCTATCAAAAGAACTAATCATGAACACCAAATCCATTTCATTTACCTAGGTAGAGCAAACTTTGCTTAGGCCTGGGAAATCATCCACATTGATAATCTAGACAGTAAAAAGAGTCAAAGGTTTCCTTACTAACTCACTCTTTAGTCTTCAGATATTTAACATTACATCGTAACCTGGAATAAAGTTTTACATGTGAATCCTGTACAAGCATCAAATCTGCATTAGCTTTGAAAAAGCTAAGTAAGCCTTGGGCCAACCTCAAGCCCCTTCATTAAGACAAGAAAACAACTATCAGAATCATACACATGCTGGAAAATGAACAATGGAACTGAATTCAATAAATTTCTGACCCATTAACTTTCAAGACTGAAAAATCAACACAGATTGAATATTGCTAGTAGCATGTGTATTATAAATTAGTAAGTAATTCTATGAACCTTTTAGTTACAGTTAGCCAAGAGTATTAACTCCTAAGTTTCTCTTAATGTCCTATCATGTAATCTATTTCTTAAATAAACTAGAGGTAATTATTAAACTAGCATTTTTAGGCTATGACTTAAACATTAAATGTCACATAGAAAATTTTAAATTTTTGTGAATTTTGGGGTGTTACAGGTACCTGAAGGGTATAATTGAATATGGACTCATATAGGTGAGAGACCAGAGGATCTACCTGCATGGATACGATGACTTTGATTGAGTTGACAATGCTACAAACAGAAAGAGAACTCTAGCATTAGAAAGAAGACCAGTGTTTCTCTCATTGCAAACAAGGATGAATATATTGCAGGTGAGAAGAAAGCTACGAAAGAGTCCTTAAGTGATGAGGAATATGTAATTTGATCCAGAAGAATTATACCAATACATACAAATATCACTCTCATCCATTTTAGGATTGGATAAGAAGGCATGCATTTGTAGGACACACAAATTCAACACCAATACAAAACTCTAGGTGATCTGTGGTGTAAGAAAACTTGCTCAGTATTCCCGATCATGAGAAAGATAGGATCGGGTCCTCATAATCAGATAATGAAGTAGAGGACATTGTCATAGACTCCAATAACTCATGCAAGAGACAAATATCAAGATGGATTCCACCAAACAAACAAATATAAGTATTTGAATTGGCATTTCCTATATATGTAGTTGTTTAGTTGTGTACATAGATATGTTCCTAGATTTAGGGAGTGTACATGTTTCATTGGCGGAAATAGTTGCATGATTATATGACATATATCTTTATGCATAAGAATTTGTCATTATAAATATGTTATGAAATGTTTCTAATCATACAATTGTTTTTTACTTGTAGGAATAATTGTATGCAATAACCTACATGAGAATAATGATGAAGTTGCAAATGTACAAGAGAAGAATGATGTAGGTGCAGATGTACAAGAGAAGAATGATGCAGTTGCGTATGTACAAGAGAAGAATGATAAAGAACAAGTTGCAGAAGGAAGTTGTAAAGCTCAAAGTATGTTCCTACAGAGGAACAAGTGGCAGATGTATTGACTAAGTCTCTTTCTCATGAAACATTTGAATACTTTCGAGACAATCTTGGTGTAGTATGAAAGGGCCTCCCTCTAAAGAGGGAGTGATGTTGACATAGTAGGTTTCCTATTGCAGTAATGTGGTATCTCACCCTAGGGTAGGATATGTGTAGCTAGGCTTGTTTGGCCCGAAAGGGTTAGTAAGTCAGACCAGGCATGTTTGATCCTAGGGGTATTAGCATGTCTGGCTAGGGTTGTTTGGATCGAAAGGGTTAGTAATCCAAACAAGTCTTGCTTGGTCCCCATGGAGATCCATCTATCTGACTAGGCTTGTTTTTCCTGAAAAGGTTAGTAATTCAAACAAACTCCTGAGTGCATCTATCAAAGAACCCACCATGATGCTGCTTCAAATGTCCTAAGGGCAAGACGATGAGATGCCAACATTATGTCTTGTTAACAGCATTTATATGTTGATGAAGACGATGATATGCGAACACTCGATGTTGATTCCAGCATTTCTATGTTGATGAAGATGATGATATTCTAGAACTATGTGTTGATTCCAACATTTCTATGTTGATGATGATGTTGTTGTTTTAGTATTCCCATACTGATGATGATGAGGTAGTTTCATTATTCCCATACTTACGATGATGAGTTAGGTTCATTATTACCATACTGATTACAATGAGGTAGCTTCAATATTTCTATATTGATATTTATAAGGTTTGCTTCAGTATTTCTTCACTAATTTTACAAATAATGATATAGCATTTATTTGTTGATGATGAGGTTTTAGCACTAACATGCTAATGATGTTGTTATTGCCTCTTTAGTATTCATATACGGGTGAATCCGCGGACCTGGGTAACACTTTTTGGCAAGCGCATTTGGGAAAAAACAAAAAAACGCACCTCGGTCGAGGGCTTGTTAAACCCTCGACCGAGCTATTAATATCTTGACAGAGGTTTTATCAATCCCTCGGCCGAGGTTTTGTTCAGCCCTCGGTCGAGGTATTTATTAACCCTCGGTCGTGGTCTTAAAACCTCGACCGAGGGTTAATAAATACCTCGTCCGAGGTATTAGCTCGGTCGAGGTACATACCTCGACCGAGGTGCCTCTGTCAAAAAAATTATAAAAAGAGGCCACGGTCCAAAGACTGCAAAATATATTCATTATACTTTGTTGAATCCTCCAGCAACTCATGAAAACCTGAAAATAGAACTCTCCACAAAAAAAATTTCCTTCAAACATTAATGACACTCCCCGAATTCCCTAGTACAAAACGAAATGGAGCCATTTATTTAGTAGTGGGATGCAACTGCAAGCAGTGAAAGCTTTTCAATATGTGAAAAGCTTTCACTGCTTGCAGTTGCATCCCACTACTCAATAAATGGCTCCATTTCATTTTGTACCAGGGACTTCGGGGAGTGTCATTAATGTTTGAATTCACTCTCGGGCTTTTGCTCATTAATGAGTGGTATAACACTAATTCATGCTAAAAGATTTCTCAGTAATGAGTGGTATAATGAGTGGCATGACCAAAGCTTAGGGATAAGGTCTTTTACCTTGGTCAAGTAAGGACCTTAGCTCTAAACCTTTACCCTGACACCATGCAATTTTTTTAACTATAGCCTTAAAACAAGAAAAATAGAAAGCAAGTGTGATAAGATAAAAATAATATTATAATTAAGCTTTCAATATAAAACTACTTATATATATATATATATAAAGTATTTTTGGAGTTGTGAAATAATGCAAACTAATATCATAGTTATTAAATATAACAATAAAACTAAAACTAAAACTAAGAAACGAAATTTCAATGTCATGCTAATTAAATCCAAAGTAAAATACAAGATTAAATAAAAGATCGTACCAATTCATTTTAAACTAAAATCTCTCTTGAAAACTCCTTAAAGATTTAGGCATAAAAATTTTCCTTGATCTCCATAAAACACTCTCCAAATCTCTTTTGTGGTTCGCTATTTTCAATATTTGAAAAGTTTTCACTGCTTGCAGTTTGCATCCCACTACTCAATAAATGGCTCCATTTCGTTTTGTACTGGGGACTTGAGAGAAGATAAACGATCAAGGATATTCAAACTTGTATGAAAGAAGGCCTACCTAAACTGTTATAAACATGCTCTAACAACCATGTGGATCTAACTCAATAAGCCAAAAACTTTAGGAGGGCTCTTCCAAATATGATGATCACAAGATTCACAACAATTACAAAATAACCCAAGAATTATATGCAACCATGAATGATTAAAGACAATCACATATGAAACCATTAATGAAATCGTCCTTCCAGAATATTTGAAAAGTTTTTTTTAAATTCCTCTGGAGCGGCCTTCACACTCCCACATTCAATTCACATTAGATACATATCTTTTAGTAATATTAACCTACCTTTGTGGTCCTTCGCTGGACATTAATAAAATTATCGTATCTTATCTATCTTATCTGAAATGGAAAGAAGGAAAATGATGCTCCCCTATTGGT
>LPNX011106714.1:140977-298146 GCA_001517045.1 Pseudotsuga menziesii | reverse complement strand
GATAGAGAGAGGGGGAAGGGATGGAGGGAGGGAGAGGGGAAGAGAGGGAGAGGGGGAGAGAGTAAGGGTGGAGAGAGAGAGGGATATAGGGAGGGAGAGAGAGAGAGAGAGAGGGAGAGGGAGAGGGAGATGGAGAGAGAGAGAGGGAGAATGAGAGAGGAAGAGAGGGCAAGTGAGAAATCAAGACATAGGGAGAGTGATCTAGAGAGGGATATCGAGAGAGAGATGCAGGGGAGATAGAGATGGGTAGAGAGAGAGAGATTGGGGGCAAGGAGGGAGGGAGAGAAAGAAAGAAAGGGAGAGAGAGAGGGTAGAGAGGGAGAGAGAGAGAGGGGGGAAAGAGAGAGGGGGGAAAGAGAGAGGTATGGGAGGGAGGGGAAATTAAGGGGGGGGAGGGAGAGATAAATGGGGGGTGGGAGATGGAGGGAAGGAGAGAGAGAGTGTGTGGGAAGGGGGAGAGTGCTATAGAAAGAGAGAGTAGGAGAGAGAGGAGCATAGAGAGATTGGGATAAAGAGAGGCAAGGTGATAGGGAGTAGGATAGAGAGACAGGGAGGGTGAGAGAGAGATAGATGGAGTGAGGGAGTGGGGATAGAGAGAGAGAGAGTGTGTGTGTGTGTGTGTGTGTGTGTGTGAGAGAGAGAGAGAGAGAGAGAGAGAGAGAGGGAGGGAAAGTGAGAGAGAAAGCAAGAGAGAAAGAGTCAGGGAGGGTGAGAGAGAGAGAGAGATATACGCATGGGAGATAGGGGGGAAGAGAGAGAGAGAAAGATGCAAGGGAGAAAGGGGTAGAGAGAGATGGGGATCGAGAGAGACATAGAGCAGGGGAAGGGAGGGAGGTAGATAAAGGGAGAGAGAGGAGGGGAGAGTGATTTGGAGAGGGAGAGGGAGGGTGAGAGAGAGTAGGAGAGAGGGAGAGATAAAGAGGGTGAGAGAGAGATAGAGGGAGTGAGGGAGGGGGAGAGAGAGGGAGGCGGGAGAGAGAGAGATGCAGGGGAGAGAGAGAGAGGGTAGAGAGAGAGAAATTTAGAGAGGGAGTGAGAAAGAGAAATAGAGAGAGTGAGTGAGAGAGTGAGTGAGGGATAGAGACAAAGAGAGAAAGAGAGAGTGGGGGGGAGAGAAGAGGGAGAGAGAGAGGCAAGAGAAGGGAGGGGTAGAGAGAGAGAGAGGCAAGAGAAGGGATGGGTAGAGAGAGGTGGGAAGAGAGAGAGAGATGGGAGAGCAGGGAAAAGTGAGGGGGGGAAGGGAGAGAGAGAGGGGGGGAGAGATAGAGGGAGGGGAGAGAGAGAGAGAGGGAGAGAGAAAGAGGGGGAGGGGGGGGGGGGGGGGGGAGGATGGAGGGAGGGAGAGATATGTGGGAGATAGGGCTAGGGAGAGAGAGTAAGGGTGGAGAGAGAGAGGAATAGAGGGAGGGAGAGAGAGAGGGTGAGAGAGGGAGAGGGAGGCAGAGAGAGAGAGAGAAAGGGAGAGGGAGAGGGAGAGGGAGAGGGATAGTGTGTGTGTGAGAGAGGGAGAGTTAGATATAGAGGGAGAGAGGGAGAGGGAAACCGTGAGAGAGAGGAAGAGAGATCTAGAGAGAGAGAGAGAGAGAGAGCTAGGGAGGGTGAGGGAGAGAGTGATGGAAAGTGAGGTAGAGAGGGAGAGAGAAAGAGGGAGAGCAAGAGACAGAGGGAGAGAGAGAGAGAGTGAGGGAGACCAAGAGAGTGAGATATAGGTAGAGAGAGCTAGACATAAAGAGAGAGTAAGAGATATAGATAGGAAGGGAGGGAGAGATATAGATAGGGATTGAGAGAGAGAGAGAGACATAGGGGAGAGAGAGGGGGGGTTGGGGGTAGGGAGGGAGGGAGAGAAAGAGATAAAGGGAGAGAGAGGGGGGGAGAGGGAGATGGAGATTGGGGAGAGAGAGAGGTAGAGAGATATATGGGGGAGAGAGAGAGGGATGGGAGAGAGGGGAGGAAGGGAGAGAGAGAGGTGGGGAGGAAGATGGATGGGTAGAGAGAGAGAGAGAGAGAGAGAGAGAGAGAGATGAAGATCGAGGGAGAGAGAGATGGAAATAGATGGGGAGAGAGAGAGGGAGAGAGGGATGGAGAGAAGGAGGGTATATGGATAGGGAGGGTGAGAGAGAGATATAGGGAGTGAGGGATGGGGGAGATAGAGAGAGAGATACGCAGGGGAGATAGGAGGAAGAGATATATGGGGAGAGAGAGAGAGAGAGAGAGAGAGAGATTGAGCAAGGGAAAGAGAGAGAGAGAGAGGGAGAGGGAGAAAGGGAAAGAGAGAGAGAGAGAGAGAGAGAGGAAGAGACATATTAGAAGAGAGAGAGAGAGAGAGGGCGGGTGATATGACCTTCCATCAACATGAAATCAACTAAGACAATCTTCCCACCTAAATTAATATATGTTTGAGAAAGATTTCCCAAGGTTGTACTAGTTCTTCTATCAAAAGCCAATAACTGACTAGTAGTCGACATAAGGCTAGGAGATCCCATTCCTAACCAAGCACATGCAAATAAAATACTAACTGAGGCTCCTTCATCAATAATACAACAAGCAATCATGTATGGTCCAACTTTGACCTTTATCTGGAAAGGTGCATCAGAAGGAAGGTGTGGCTTAACTAGGCTATCCCAATCAAAGGAAGTAATCCGAGATCTTCGTGGGTTCATCAAAAACAAGATTAGTGCCCCCTTGTTTAGTAAGTTCTGAACTAGCAGTGAAGAAAATGTGACTAGCAGATAATTCACTCTCCAAAGGAAGAGTGGGATTGATTGAAGATGGAATTGATTTGACTACTTCATGAAAGTCACTCTTCGAAGGGAGAGTGGGATTGACTAAATATGACATTGGTTCAATCACATAATGATCGGTCGTTGAAGGAAGAGTGGGGTGAACCAAAAACTAGGAAGGTTCAACCAGTAGATCAACCAAAGCTTGAGTAAGATGTTGAGAAGCTTCAGTTTGTTCAAGAACGAGATGGCCTTGAAACCAAACTCTTTGTACCTCCTTGATGGAGGGGCATTGATGACTAAGGTGGTCTCAACCAATTATACTATGAAATGAGAACTCAACACAGTTCACATTTTTCTCTCTCCCAATTTTAGTAGCTATTATTACATTCCTTTCAAAAAGGGTTGATACTAGTATCACACATTTTCATTTTGAGTCATTTTTTGGGGCATTTGAATAATCTTTGCCGTAAAATATTTTTAATTTCTATTTTCAAGTGTTTATTTATAAATTTAACAACATAACATACATTTAGAAGCAAGTTATAATGAAAAACATATACATTTTTCAATTTTTTTATTTCAAATAAGAAATTTTTATGGACAAAACAAAACATTTTTATTGAAAAATTTGTAAAATTTTTAAGAAAATAAATACATTTAAAGTCATATTTAATGGATTTTCAGATATTTTTGTATAAAAATGATACCATTTTATATTATTTTCGAAAAAGTCAACATTCACATAAATTCAAGAAAAACTATACCATATATATGTAACTAACATATTAAAAACATTATATATAGAAATTTTATTTCTAAAATAAAGTCTGAAATTAAAAAAAATACCAATACATCTTATCAAAAAGTTGTCAAAGTTAACATTTTCTTCAAGATATGAAACTAACCAACAATATCATGCAGGACAAATTCTTCATCGAAATTGGAATTTTCTGGGCTTGGATTTCTTTAGGGACATCAATGTCCTCTTCCATAAGGTATTATATGTATTCAAGATTCCCAAAGTTATTCTCTACAAGCATCCCTCCTAATAGGGGTTGAATCTCTTTTCACATCTTCGGCACAAGTGTTTCATTAAAATTAAAAAAATTACATTAAAAAAATTGCATCAATATTACATTAAATTGAATTGGTCAATATAAATGAATGCAAATAACCAATTCAACTTATTCAATGCATTTATTCAACTATTTTCATGATCTCTATTCATGTCGAATTATTTTTACCCAATGAATGCGAATGACCTATTCAACTTATTCAATGCTTTAATTTTTGTGAATATACATAATGGCTTCTTGCAAATGATGCCATATTCATTATTGTCACAAAATATAGTAAATAGAGAAAATCCATGGCTTTTATTACAATTGCATTGATTCAACTTATTTCATGATCTATATTCACGTCGAATTATATTTACCCAATGAGTGCAAATGGCCAATTAAACTTATTCAATGAGTTTTTTTTTGTGAATAGACAAAATGGTTTCTTACCAATGATGCCATGTTCATTATTATCACAAAATATAGTAAATAAAGTGAAGCCGTGTTTTTTATTACAATTACATGATTTAAATTTTGTTCATTTGTTTTTGTGGTTGGGAAAATGTAAATTAGAAAATATAATTACTACAATTTTTGTTGTTATATATGAACTTTATTATTATTTAATTGTAATGAACATTAAATTAAAAGAACAAACAAAAGTAATTTACAAAATAAATATTGATATAGATAGTTAACATAGCAGGGCCATTGTTGCTGAATTGTAAGAACTATAACAATAAATACCAATTATTTTGTTATTGAACGTAATAATATATATTAAATGTATAACGTTTAAAGTGTTTCAATAATTTAATATGGAAGTGATGTGCACCCTCTTGAAAATATGGTATCCTAGTATCCCTTTCTCTTGATTTTTATTCATACAAATGGAAATTATAATTCCTTTATATGAATTGATTGTAGAAATTACAATATAATAATGTTTTAGGATATGTATTAATAGTTTGAGCTGAAATGGCATCCTAAAGTTTACCCTATATCCAACAATATAGTATGTCTTTCTTTAAACATGCCTGAGTATTTAGTTTCTCATGTATGAAATGAAGAATACCCATTATGATTCAAAGATAAATAATATATTCTCAGGTATATTAACTTAAACTTAACATTTAATATGGTTTTGTTAAATATGTCTAATTAATTATTCCATTTCTCATGTATAAATTAAAGAATACCTTTCATATTTCGAATATCAATAATATTTTCTGAGGTATATTAATACAATATAAATCTAAGAAAAAATTATATAAGATATACACTCACATAAATGATCTATTTATGTAATTTAAAAATTCTTTAGATACACAAATAGAATTGTTTTCTAATACTAAATTATTTTGACATTATTTTATATGCATGATACTCCTTTTCTACCTTCCATATTACTTTCCTTCTAACCCATCATTGGGATATGATGCCAAGGTATGGACCCTATGTTTCATCCCTCCTCCCTTCACCACATCCATCCTCCCTATCCTCCACCATATTCCTCCCCCTCCTCCCTTCCCCACATCCATCCTCCCCGTCCTCTGCCATATTCCTCCACCTCTGCCCTCCTCCATTGTTGAGCTCACTTGGGTGCCAAAGGGTCACCCCTTACAAGTAGCGTGACTCTCAGAATCATGTCACTCATGAGAGGAATCTCTTTGGTTCCCAAGTGAGATCAATGGCGAAGGAGGTCGAGAAGTGCCTCGTGAGTTCCAAGGAGTCAGACTCCTCTAGAGTGGAACCATTAGCTTATGCTATCGGTGCATGGTTCGAGGGATCAAGTCCCATATTCAGCAAATGTTTTTTCAAATGAGTACTCCAAAAGTTATTGATATCATTATTTGTCCTTGCTATTTTATATTTTTAGGTTTCACCTTATGTGGAAACAAAACAGAAAAGGTACATACAAAAATCTGAAGCGATGGTGATAAGCACATCATATGTAAAGAGATGGGCCTATATTAGTCCATTATGCACATATTTTTCTCCTCGAGTCTTCGGGTCTTTCCTATATGTGCACTTCTAGAGAAGCTATCTACGAGCTACCTCGTATTGTGCTTCTTTGACATACTTGGTCCGTCGTGCGTCAGAATCAATGGTATGCAAATGGTGGTTTCTCGGGTTGTTTACAATTAATCATGCTTTAAGGATTATTTTCTTCATTCTAAATTGTTACAACTTAGATGCATTTTAGTCACAAGACCTTATCATTCACTTTTGTAAGATTCTTAAGCAGCAATAGATATTCCCATCTATCGTACATTATGGTGGTGTTATACATTGTTCACTCGATTGGAAAACTTGGAACTATATAGAAAAGGATCATATCTTAGGCTTTGGTTTAGCTAGCTTTTTTAGGGTCATAGGTGTTGAGAATATGTTTTTTTTTAATCTGTAGACCAACCCTCACCAAAAATGTATTCAACGTTTTCTCTTTTAGGGGTGTTAAGGTTCTAAGTAAAGAGAGAAAACCTCATCTTTATTGTGTTATTATTGGAACATGACAAGTGCAACGATTATATGCCTCATGCTCCTCTGTTTAGATGTTGATCTACTTTTGCTTCCTTGTATTATCATGAATGTAGGGAGCTCATTATCCCACATATATGGTGCCCTGGTGGGAGCCAACATCTAAAATAATATGGAATCCTTCTAGCCTATAGGGAAAACATATGAATTTGTTGTTTATATGAAAGTGGAAACTTGGATATGTGTTATATACTAGCTTTGTTCTAATATGAAACAAATGAAATTAGAGCAAGTAGAACATCGCCATGGCGATTCATATAATGTTCTGGAGGGAACAATGGTAAACTAAATTCTCGGCTTGGGATTTAGGCTTGGCTCCCAATAATGGTCATATCTAGTTCAACCATCATACTAGTTCAATTAGATTTGTGCCAGGTCTCGTACTTCCATTGGTTGGAACTCAATTGATATTTATTTAACTACATAACACTGAGATCAAGTAAAAACATATCTATGAACCAATCCAGCTAGATAACATAGATATTCCAATATCCTATTGATAAAGACCCTATAAGGCCCTTTCGTGGTACTAAATGTAGGAATAGGCTCACTCCCCATCATCTAGGTGGGAAGAGGAACTCAAACAACTCCCCTATTTAGGTTGGTGTAGGGAGACCTCTCAGGAGGATTCTCTGGTTGAATGGTTTCAAAGTGGATATGCGGGTCAATAAGCTCACAACTAACTAATCTAATAGCCATTCCAATTGAGGTCATGAAGGAGTTATCTGTCCACATTCTGTTGATTAATAAGAAAGTATAATACCTCTATGTGATGGTTGTATATCGATGTCTTTATTTAGGATACTAGAGATAACCTGTGTTAAGACACTTCCTTAGCAACTTGCAGATGAATGGCTATTCTTATATAGTGCACAAATATAGATGAAGCAATCCTATATGAATATGTCATTCCTTGAAATGTCGGTGTTGGGGGTGTTTATTAAAAAAATTCAGTGTGATTCATTTCATGACTAAAATGATCTTCTTAAAAGTTGATTTGTTCCAATTGGTTCCAATTTGTCATTCAAATATGAAATAAAAAATATAAATGAGTTGACCTAACTGAAAAAAACCTCTATCTTGTGAGCAAGACTTGTTGGTAAGCAGGCCAATAGTGCATACTTATACTCGTCGTTAGGGAGATTTCTTAGTAATATTGAAAAAAATGTCTTCCATTGTAGCAAGTGAAAAATACAAATATTGGCCCCTATCACATACTCCAAACTACCATCTATAAAACTGACCGTAGATGCCTGCTGATAACAAAAGAGAGGTCAACCACATCAACCAAATAAATCGAACCAATGTGCACAGAAACTATATGCACTTGTTTTTCAATATGAGAACTCCATTTCTAATTTCCTCATAATGCACAACCTCTTTTTAGCTACATAACCTATGCATTATCAAGCTACACTACCTGTGTAGTCCTACATGAACCACATCCACCGAAACACACGACCCACTAAGACATGCCTATTGGGAAGCACATGGGTTGATGTTGAGCTCACTTGGGATCCAAAGGTCCTCTCAGAATAGTGTCGCTTGTGACGAGAGACCATTTGGCACCCAAGTGAGCCCAACGTCGGAAGAGGGCCACGGGGAAGGGGAGGAAGAAGGGGGAGGAGGGAGGAATATGGGTCACATGTTACCATCCTTTGACATAATTATTTAATTTTAATAGAATTGTATGAGTCACATGTTCTTACCATATCTGATATTAGAAAACAAAATACAATTATTATAATAAACCAGATCAATTCATAGTGACATTTTCACATAAAACATTTATCCAATAACCAAATATTTAATTTTAATGGAATTGTATGACTCATGTGTTCCAAAATGTAAAACACCCTCGAAATAGATAAGTAAGGAACCAATGCAAAGCCCTGGAAACAAATCCAAAACTAATAACTGAGGAACCAACATGCAAGACCAAAATTAATGCTTGTTTTGAAATGGTAGAAAGATTCAATGGCACTTAACTGAGGAACTTGAATATGAAAAATTGTTTGAGAAGAATATCTTTATCTTTGATTTAGCAGGTCAGCAAAACAATGAAAATGTCATTTGTTATTTGATTAAGTGGTAATCTAAATAATTTATTGTTAAAAGGTCATTTGGGTTGTGATGTAATGGTAACTTTTGATTTTGTTTCTCAAGTTATGTGTGATGTTAAGATATGAAGTCAGGTGGTTTATATTTATCGAAGAACGTAAGGAAAACATCAATTATCAATTAAGAATATGTAGCCTCTTCATTGGAAATGTAATTATGTTTGTATTTTATTAAGTTTAGAATTGATGACAAATAGTTGGTTATTAGAGAGTTCAAATTTAATAATGAGGAAGACTCGGTGATAACTTCTGTTGTCTAGAATATAATGGAATGGTAGGTGTCATCAACCTAAATGGAACTTCTCTATCTGAGTACTGACATTCATTATGTCGGTACACAAAAGAACAAATAAGGATTGAAGTGGCCAAAATACTATATATGTGCATGACCATTGATGAATGATATCTAGACCAGCTTGATATATTTTTTTTCTAAGTCTAGGGTTGCACATGCTCCTTTTTGCATTGCAACTCATGTGTAACACGCGAGTATTTGCATTGCAACTCACATGTACATTGAACACATGAGTTTCATTCAAGAAACAAGCATGTCATTTATGCCTTGCTTAGATAAATACTCGTATGTACCTTAATTTGACATTAAAAAATATAAATCATGATTAGATGAGATTAGTTGGGCCTTAATCCATAACTATCCCAATTGTCTCAACTATCCTAACTTTTGAAACCTCTCTATTTCCCCATGTATAAATAGAGGCCTTGGGATGTGGCTAATCAATCAATTCTAGGAGAGAAAATTTATGATGGTGGTATTCCTTCAGAGTCTTGGAGTAGCAGAAATCAGTGTCCATGGTTGTAGAGGAGTCCTTGTGTCAGAAGTTGGGTTGTATTATTACCTATTCATTGTTTTTTAATAAAGAGAATTCTTCTTCCAATCTTTGTATTATGCTTTTCTCATGTATATTGGTTAATGAATGATTTTAATTATTTTATTAATATGCATTTCATCTAACCTCTTATATATATGGGTGTGTGTGTGTGTGTGTGTGATATTTATTGAAGAATTGGCTCTTTGCAGGTGAAGGGTAGAAACCCTAGAAGCTTAGGAGAATATTTAAGAAAGAGAATACAAAGCTTGGACCAACCGCCATAAACTGGGTAAGCCAAATTCTCTTCCTATTCCTATTTCATTCTCTATAAAAGCTGATTTTCTACAAGTGTCTTAGTAACTTGGTAACCACAGACCCTAGGTTACAAGGGTGTATTGTCTTGTACAATAGAACTGACGACTCTATTGGGGATTCTAGCCTGCTATGGGTACAACCTTTGGGTCCCCTTACCACCCTTTATTTCTTTTGGTTCTGGATGTGTTTAGTCTGTTAGTGGTATTTGATTCATAGTTTTTCTTGTTCATAGCCTTGTTGTTAATTTTTTTCTTTTGAAATTTTTTTAACGTCGCACATACGTTGTAGTACTAGACAGTTGCATGTTTCACTCTGTACACGCGGGTTTCCTCTTGGAAAGTCATGTATCATATGCGAGTTGTATGCATAGATAGTCGGATGTTTCATGTAGAAGTATTTTGGATTTATAGGGTTGGATTATCCCTGTTTTTTGGTTTTTGATTGCTTATATGGTTCTATTTATAACTTGACTCTGTGATTCTGAGGTCTATATGTCACATCTCCTACTTGATTTCACCAAGTTCTTGAGCTTTTGGTATTTGATTGTCTTACATTAGTGGGTGTAGATGGTCCTCTTTCTTGGTTTATAAGTTTGAGTGCATGTGTTCTAGGTCAGTGATCAGGTCCTTGAATGCTTTATACTCTGTACTACTTCTTGTAGTTTCAGTTTGTCACTTTTACTTTTGGATCTAGTAAACTTTGAAGTTTGTTAGTTTCTCCAAGTTAGAGTTTGTTCCAGTATTCTTCCTCTTGGTTGAAGTAGGTCACTTTGGGATCCTTTTGCCTCATATCCACTGCTTATATGCTTAAGAGTAGTCAATTTGCTCAAGTTTCATTTATTTGCATTATAGTTTTTTGAATTTATTTGAAAAGAAAAGACAAAAAATATTTTGCATTAGGTTCCACGTAGTATTGTTTTTTGTTATATTTCAAAGAAAATTTCAAAAAATTGTTAAAAAGTATTGTAGTTTCTCATACTTAGCTTTAAGTTCATTTAACTTGCATTTATAAAAAGAAAAATAAAAGTTGGCTTAGTAGTTGCAATTTACTTTGAATTTACTTTTATGCATCATTTTTCTTTTTCTTATCAAGTCTATAACACCACACAAGTTTCACTCCATCTACCTTTGACTAAAACATCCTACTAAAAAGAACGATAATTTTAAAATTATTAGTAAGTTTTTCTTTTTAGGCTCATACACCTACTAGCTTAGGCTAGACTTGTGGAATAGGGAGTTTTAACTCTCGGTAAGTACTAAATTGAAATCGTAGTTGGCCAATCACTAGGTAAATCCTATTCTATGTTGGTTGTATCTGGGAAGCTCCTCTTAGACATGAGTTAAGCACAAGGTCGTGTGGAGGCTTGGACTGAGGAGATAACCCTTCGATTCGTTGTCAAAGCGTAAACCAAAGAAAATCCCCGATAGAAAGGTGTGGGAGGGTGGTTGGGTGATTCCTTATCTTGTGGCTAAGAAAATCTAAAGGGATGCCAAATAAATGTCTCTCAGATTTATTTTGGGAATCATATCTTATACCCTTTGTGTCTGCTTTGGCTTTAGGAATTTTTTGTAGTGAGTGTTGTGTGGCTTGTTTGTATTTATTTTGCCTTAGGGTGTGTGAAGATTCAATTTTTTAACCATGGATGACCAACCTATCAGAAGGTCAAGAAGGTTACAAAACCTTCCTCCAGCTGCTACAGCGGAGCCTCGACCACCCACTCAAAGGTGGGGATTAGATACAGACGGTTATTTTGAACCGGTAGGAATAAGCAAAGATCCAGGTGAACCGTAACTTAGGAAAAACTAGGTTGATATAACCGTAATAGAGATAGAATACTTACAAGTTGATGGGTTTTCAATAAAATTTAACCCCCCTCTTACTGATTTAAATGATCTTGTGATCATCCAGGTTCTTCCATTTACTTCACCTGTGATTGGTGTTCCCATGAGAAGCATTATGGAAAGCTCTATGGAGGGTATGTCTACCCCCACCTCAGCCATACTAGCTGGAGGAGTTCCACCTCTCCCTGTAGGTACTCCTAGACCAAGTACACCTACTACACCTTTGTCACCTAGCAGTTGGGTGGCTCAACCACTGAATTTATCAAATGCATAAGGCTCTTCTGGTGAGGTTGTCACTAGGATTCCTAGTGCACCTTTTGTGTCACCCTCTTTTATGCACACTGCTCAGAGTGGTCTTGTTGGATCCTCTTCATTTGTTCAGTTATTACCATGGAATGGGGGGCACATTCCCCCATTTGCTCCTTATGTATGACCTACACCTGCATATGTGGGGATGCATTTTGGAAATACAAACACTTATGGTCAAGGTTTCCAAACTCCTGTTTCAGCTCCATTTACGAGCTCTCCTTTCTCACTTTTTAGTGGCGGGATACCTGCTCCAATATTTCAGACTCCAGTTTCATCTGGAGGGTCTCAAACTACTTATACTGCACTGCACAAAAATAATTCACTGGCTTAAGTGTGGAATCCATTTCAAATTAGTCCAACTACTTCACAACTTGCAACTAGGGGAAACCCTACCTTCACATTTGGGAACCAGGGAACAAGTCCTTCTACTTCCCAAACTCGTACTTTTCAGGCTGCGGTTAGGCATAGACTTCTATTTCTAGCAACTTTGAACTTTTCATACTTGAACAAGTTAATGAATGAACCGGTGAAACATAAAGCTATGTGTCCCCCTGTTCTAATCAAGTTACCTTCAGACATTCCCAAGTTCAAGGGAAAAACTAGAGAAGATCCAGAGGCTCATGTCACCACGTTCCATTTAAGGTGCTCTTCCAACTCACTTAACGATGACATAGTTCAGTTGAGACTGTTCCAAAGAACTTTGACAAGTGTTACAGCAAAGTGGTATATCGAAATGCCTTAAGATGCATTCAATAGTTTTTGGGACTTAGCTGAGGTAATTTTGAACCACTTCCAACTTCCTGTCCCATATGATGTCGGAATAAACCTTTTGTCTAACTTAGGCAAGATAAATCCACTCACATTTCGGATCATATCCAAGAGTGGTGAAGAAGGAAGCGGCTTATAAAAGCTACCATTACCCCCATATTTTTGTTAGAATGGTTCCTTAAGTCTTTGTTACCTTATATATCTAAGGATGTATCCACTTCAAGGGTGACTAATGAAGAAGAGGCCATCCCTAGGGCCTAGTAGTTGGATTTGATATATGCCTAGTCTACTATATTATATGAGATCATACTTGAGGCACCGCAGTCTTCCCATAGTGTTGAGAAACCAAATCTTGGACACCATACCAATGGTGTGGTTGGTTCAGTGAGTTATCCAACTATAGAATCTTTGGCCAAGAAAATTCACGAGTTGTCCATCAAGAATTTTATAGTGGAGGTCGATAAGGCTGCCCCCTCACCCCAAAATGCAATTTTTTTTGCACAATCCTCTCAAAAGGGAAATCAACATCCTGGTGGGAAGAAGAAGAAGGGGAAGAAATGTGAGGGAAACTAAAATAATACTAAACCCACAAATATTGCTGATGGGGGCCAAAAAGAAAAGAAGAAAGTGAAATTTCCCTGTAACTTGTGCCAGGGAGATCATTTGACTCATCAATTCCCTCTCATGGAACAAGCTCAAAAGCTGCTCAAAAATCAATAATCGGTTGTCCTAAAGGATCCTTTTCCCCATGGACAAAATTCAACTTCTATTTCTAATATACCTAGGGGAACTTCGGGTTCCCCTTTTGACCAAAATTATATCAACATGGTATGATTTAGTACCTTTCTCCAAACAAGAAATAAAAATTATGAGACGGAGGCTCATGAGAAGGGTAAAACTGTTGGGAAATATCTAACCCTCTCACAATCGAAAATCCTATTGATCCAATGGAAAAAATACCGAAGGGTATATTTAAAAAGGAATTTCACAACCCAAACTCTAGGGTTTCTTATAAATACTCTGTAGTGGAATATTTGTCCCAAACTCCTTATGCGATGTCTATGTTGGAAGTGATTCAAAGTTGTCCTGCTCAGTGGGATGCCCTTTTAGCAGCTTTAGGTAGCATGGATTCTTCAAGTCTAATCGAAAAGTTTAAATTTGTCAGGTGTTAAGATGCGCCTACCGTATCATGTGGCCTTATCAGTAGATTTCATCCATGGTGGAAAAACCAATGGATGCATAGTTGTTGATGATAGTGCTTCGACATGTGTCATGTCTTTTTCTTGTTGGAAAGTTTTGGGTTCCCCATAGATAGTTCCATCAAACACCTTGCTTATTGCTTTCGATGAGAGGTCTTTCTGCCCGCATGGTATCCTGACAGCTTTTGAGATTAAGTTAGTAGGGAAAGCATTATCTGTTGTAGTGGAGGTGATTGATGTTCCATTAGACTATAACTTTATTCTGGGGAGAATATGGACTTACTCTATGTGCGTCATTGCTTCAGTTGTTCTTAAAGTAGTGTTCTTTCCACATGAAGGGAATTTGGTTACTATTAACCAACTCAATTTTGCTCAAAGGGGTCGTTTGGAAATGAATGAGTCCATGGTACCCTTGGTTGATCAGGTCAAACCTACTCAAAATAGCTTGGGTGATGGAAAGTATTCATCATTAATGGGCACATTTGATATCCCAACCCTGATAAATTATCTAGGTTCCACGATTGTAGGTAAGTCTATCACAATGGTTGTTGATAGAACTAATCCTTGGGTCCTTCCTACCCATTACAAACCTCAGATTCCCTTATCGACAGTAGAATTGGATTACCAAGCTATCGTTAAAACTATTGCTAATCCCATTCTGACTCTTTCTACAATCTCCAAGGGGTTGGAAGAATCTTATCTACCTACTTGGGTAGAGAACTCTTTATATTTTGATGATTGCTTAGACATGGTTTTTCCTTCAGATGAAGCCATTTTGGAAGCTATGAGTGGGAAATATAATATTTGCGAATATCTTCACCATAGATCCTACTTCCTTCCAGAGTTATGTAGAATTGAAAACAAGGATTTCCATGTGAGACTAGCAGATGATGTTGATTTACCAAGGGAGGGAATCTTCACCAAGGGGAATATGGAAAACATTTCCATTACCATTCCTATTAACATCTCTGCGAGCCCCAACATCATTGAAAATGTATATATTGGTGCAAACTACTCTCCGGAGGAGATTTCTATCTATACTTCCTTATTTAAGGAGTTTCATGACGTTTTTTCTTGGTCATATGAGGAGATTATAGGAATTGATCCATCAATTGTCGAACATTAAATCTGAAACTATCCTGACGCCAAACTGGTTAGACAAAAGCTTAGACCTGTTAACCCATATAAGGCAACAACCGTTAAGGCTGAACTGGAAAAACTGTTGAAAGTTGGTTTCATCTACCCAATTGCTTTGATGGAATGGGTATCCAATCATGTTCCTATTGATAAGAAACAAGGGATGATACACTTATGTATAGACTTCCTTGACTTGAATAAGGAATGTCCCAAGGAATACTACCCTACACCTTTTATAGATCAAATTATTAATGTGTGTGCGTGGAGTAAAATGCTTTCATTTATGGATGGTTTTTTCAGGTACAATCAAATTCAAATCAACCCAAAAGACCAGCATAAAATGGCTTTTATTTGTCCTTGGGGTACCTTCACGTACATAAAAATTCTCTTTGGATTGAAAAATGCAGGGGCTACCTTTCAACTGGAAATGAATTTTTCCTTCCATGATATTAAGTACATTTTCGAGTCGTACCTGGATTATTTTCTTGTTCATTATTGTAAGAGGATTGATCATCCAGAACATCTTCGCTTGATTTTCGAATGATGTAGAAATTATAAAATATGATTGAATCCCCACAAGTGTGTTTTTTGCGTCGAGTAAGGGCGGATGCTCAAGTTCATAGTTTCAAACAAAGGTTTTCAGGTGGATCCTTTGAAAGTTGAGCCCATTGTAAATCTGCCTCCTCCTCGTACTATCAAGAAACTTCAAAGCATGCAAGGAAAATCTAACTTCCTTCGATGTTTTATCATGAATTATGCTAATATCACTAAATGTTTCATGTTCCTATTGAAGTAGGACACCCCATCTGTATGGGATCAAACCACACAACTTTTTTTCGAGGCATTAAAGAAATATTTGTTTTCGGCTCCTTTGCTACGTTCTCCAGATTACTCTCAGGATTTTATATTGTATATGGCCCCATCAAAATCCACCATTACGGTAGTTAGTCTAGGAAGATTACAAGTTTTAAGAGCATGTTTTCCATTACCTTATTCGCATGTTGGTAGGTCTTGAACTTTGATACTCCCACATTGAGAAGTTGCATTTAGCAACTGTTTATGTTGTGCAGAGGCTACGTCACTACATTCTGCTAAGGACCACTAAAGTAGTGGAAAATGTTAATCCATTTCAGTATGCTTTGTCCTAATGAATAATAAAAGGCAAATTCAATAAGTGGATAGTCATTCTCTAGGAGTTTGACTTGGATTTTCAATCTGCCAAATCCAAAAAGTCCTTAGTTTTTGCAGAACGTATTGCAAAATTTCCAACAGAAGAGAATATAGTTGTTAAACAAGACTCATTCCTAGATGAGTACATTTTCCTGATTTCAACCTCTGATCCTTGGTATGGAGATATACTTGTCTATATCCAGAATTTGAAGTATCCTGTGACCTTCTCAAGGGAAGAGCGGCGTAAACTGCACATACATGTGAAAAACTACCTTATCGGCAAAGATACCTTTTATCATAGAGGGGTAGATTTTGTTTTGAGCTCACCCATGAGGAAGCCAATCATTTCCTAAATGATTCCCATAGCGGAGAATGCGGGGGTCATTTATCTGGGTTAGCAATGGCCCAAAATATTTTGTGTACCAGTTATTTCTGGCCCACGATATTTAAAATTCTATGGAGGCTATGAAGCACTATCATCCATGTCATCTTTACACTAGGAA
Source organism: Pseudotsuga menziesii (assembly GCA_001517045.1). Lineage (NCBI taxonomy): Eukaryota > Viridiplantae > Streptophyta > Pinopsida > Pinales > Pinaceae > Pseudotsuga > Pseudotsuga menziesii. The sequence continues at coordinate 281,629 of LPNX011106714.1, read as the reverse complement.
GATGAGATCATATCCTACTCCTTTGTTTCCCATCATCACGTTGGGCCCTTCACTAAGTGGGCGGTGGATTATGTGATGCTCAACCCAGTTTCAACTGGGGGACATGAATATAGCAATATCGTTGTTGATTACTTTACCAAGTGGGAAGAGGAAATACCTACCTTTAAGGTTGATGGAGAATATTTATTTTTTTTCATTTTCAACCAGATTATCACTTGTTTTGTAATTCCAAAGGAGATTGTCACTGACCATGGAATTCATTTCCAGAATAGCATGATGACAAAATTGGCTACTATGTTAGGGTTTAAGTAAGACCACTTGTCTTCTTTCTACCCACAAGAGAATGGTCAATTTGAGGCAGTCAATACAACCTTAAATACCATTCTTAAGTGTATTATTAATGCAGCCTAGTCAAATTGGCACATTATGCTATATCCTACACATTGGGAATACAGGACCAATGTTAAAACTACCATGGAGTTTTCACCTTTCCAACTCATTCAGGGGGTGAAAGCAGTAACTCCGGTTGAAATGAAATTTCATCACTTAAAATTACCATCCATGTACTTCCATACATAACTAAACTAGAAGAATGTTTGCTACATTTGGAACATATAGATGAGCAACTCAAAGAGGCGTTAACGAAAAACGAGGCTCATAAAAATAAGGTGAAAAACAAGTATGATAAATTGGTCAGGCCAAGAATTTTGTCTTGTCTTTCTCTAAGATCAGGAAAAAGAACCCCTGGGGGAAGGAAAGTTCAAGTCCATGTGGTTAGGGCCCTATATTGTGTCAGAAGTATTGAAAAAGGGTGAGTTAACTGACTTTGATGGAGATAAACTGCATGAGCCTAGAAATGGGATCTATCTAAAGAAGTACTCTTCCTAGTCTTAGTGCTTTTTCTTGTATTTTTCTTGTATGTAAGTTTATGTATGATAGTTAGCTGGTTAGTGTTCTTACATCATTTGGTGATTGTTCCAAATTTCTTTTGATTGGTTCATAGGTTTTGTATATGGTGCTAGTCATCACACTTGTAACCTGGCTTCAGCCGCATGGGTCATTTACTCACCCTCAGGACAGCTAATTGCATCTAGATGTGCTTTCCTAGGTCATGCTACCAATAATGTGGCCAAATATAGGGTTGTAATTGTGCTTTTATGGGATTTCTTGTCACAATGCATCACTAAGTTGGAAGTCAGACTTGAATCTCAACTGGTGGTTTCCCAGCTCAATCGATCTTATCAGGTGTGAAACCTTATCTTACTAAGACATTTTTTGCAGGTTAGATTACTGAAAATAAATTTTGATTATATTTCATTTAATCATGTTCCACAAAATCAAAATTCATTTAATGATGCATATGTGAACTATATCGTAGATTGTCACTTAACACGCATTTTATAAAAATATATAACAAATACATTTTGAATACATGTAAATAAGCAATATATGTGTGTGTGTATGTGTGTGTGTGTGTGTAAAAATCTGTCCATATGATAGGTTGATTTTTTTATCCTTAGATCTAGTCATAACTGTCTAAATATAGAAAAATATAGAAAATTTGGATCGCAATCCATTAAATTCCCCTAGATATAACCCTAACCACCCTAGTCATCCCGATCACCCTTATCACCCTGATCAACAACATCATTAACATCACCATCATCTTCACCTTCTTCAGCTGCAACAACCTCCTCAGCTTCTATATAGACTAGTACAACCCTGACCACCCTTCGCATAAGGAGTATCGAGGTAGGTGGAATTCCTACAACAAATTCCTACATGATAGCAGGGATATGATCAATCTGTATGGTTAGGAATCTTTGGGTAAGCCTAGATAGCTTCCCCTCGAGCACCCTCATCAAGCCTTGGTCTTCCCCTACCACTGCTCGCACGTACATCCTGGGATGTCCATCAAGGAGGACAGGCCCAACATCTAAATTTTAAAACATTAAAATGGATTAAAAAACTCCTATACATATGTATATATCTTTATGATAAAAATTTGTAAAAATTTAAGAAACTTAAAAAGTGAAATACCTAGAACTCCCCATACTCCTCCTAGAGGGAGGATGAGATCATTGTCACCTTGAAATTATAAACCAACATATGGAAACTTCTCTAGTGCTGGAAACTGTCGCTCCCACCACAAGTAGAAATTGCCATCATACACACTCTGAACTGAGCCACCCCCGCCCTAGTGAAGGAAAATATTTCCCCACCTGGTCAGTCTAGGCTGACGAGGAGAGAATATTAGAAGTGTCCATGCAGGGATAATTGTGGGAACTATCTAAAAAAGGAAGGCCACTAATACACTTGAATACCCAAAATTCTTAGGGCGACCTCTCTTACAATCAGAGAGTTATTTTTTCATGATCGGTATTACTCCTGAGCACCAATCAAAGACAGTTCCCTGTAAGCACTCACTACTACATTTCGATTCAAAGTCTGATGGAAAAATCCGACGGTGCGTGGATTTCTCTTTTTAAACTTACCAAAAATCACAAGCACACATTTTTTTTTGTAAATGTGGCCACAAGCGTCGGTTAAGCGATGACGCCTTTCTCTCAAAAGAGAAAATTTCTCTCAAAATGGCACCGTCGCTTAACCGATGCTTGTGGCCGTCGCTTAACCGACCGCTCCTTTCTCTCAAAATGGCGCATGTTTTTTTTGGTTGCTCATTTTTCATGTGTCAGTTCTTTAAGAACTTTTGTGAGTTCCTTTTTTGGGCTCAAGTAAATGAAGGATTGAGTAGAAAAAGGCCTTCAACGTACTCTAGTCTGCCTAAGCCCTCATTATTTTTCATTGGGAGAGGAGCTCTCCAGTGGTGAAGACCACATTTCTATATCAACAGCACAACGTTTTATTGTAGAGGAGATCAGCCACAACCGAAGGAACACGATCAAAACCAACCTGGTTGCTGCATGCACTGCAAACTAAGCTGAAGGGTAATTGTTCCTTTCTTCTTTTCCCTCCTGCAAATCTAAATGCTTATATTGTTTCATGCTAAAAAACAAATTCTATAATAGAGAGAAGGGAATAACATTAAAATCAATGGAGGTACAAAGGAATCTGTAGAGAAAAAAAGCTACAAATTACATCTGAGTTACACCCAGATGAACAGAAGACTGGAATTGCCTTCCACTAAGCCATAAGTTTTTTCAAAATGAAACGCATTAAAGCCGACGACGACAAGACACCAGAACAAAAATCCCATGAAGCCATATTCAAATTTTGCGTTTATTCAGGCCTGGACTTCAATATTGTTAGGTCTCCTTATTTTCAAGCCATGATTGATGCGATTTCCCTATGTGGCCCTGGTTACATAGGCCCTTCTCCTGAGGCTCTTAAAGGCAGGATATTAGCAGAGGTTGTCCAGGAGGAGAAGGACAATATTGCTGAGCTTCGCACTTCTTGGGCGAAGATAGGCTGCATGATTATGTCTCATAGGTGGACTGATAGCGAGGACATGACCATTTTGGATATTCTTGTTTATTGTCCAAGAGGCATTGCCTTTCTTAAATTCGTGGATGCTTCCGACCAAGTTAAGAGTGCCTCATTGCTATTTGAATTATTTGAGTCGATTGTGTTGGAGGTGGGGGTTGAGCATGTTGTTCAATTTGTGTCAGACAATGCTTCTTCTATTTTTGCTGCTGCTGGCAAACTCCTAATGGACAAATACCCCACTCTTTTTTGGACTCCTTGTGTAGCTGATTATCTGGATCTAATGCTAGAGAATGTTGGGAAAATCGAATGGATGAAAGTTGTTCTAGATAAGGAAAAGTCTATAACAAGATACATTTATAATCACGCAAGGCTTTATAACTTAATGAGGGAACATACTGAGAACAAAGAGATTTCCCAGCTTGTTCCCCCTATTATTATTCGTTTTGCAACCAATTTCATCCTCTTGCAATCCCTTTGTGCCTATGAGTATAACCTTAAGAGAATGGTTCTGAGCGATGAGTGGAATAACTCACATTACAGTAAAACTGTGGAAGGAAAAGCTGTCGAGAAGGTTATCTTCCAATTTCCTTTTTGGAGAGATGCTGGCGAGGTGGTCGCTATTTCAGAGATTTTGGTGAAGGTGCTTAGGATGGTGGATGCGGATAAATCCCAAATGGGCGATATATATGATGCTCTAGATGCGGATAAAGCCCAAATGGGATATATATATGAGGCTCTGGATGCAGCAAAAGAGTCCATTTGAGCTAAATTTCAGGGCAGGGAGGATGACTACGTACATGTAAGTGAAAATATGGACTTCGGGTGGTATCTTGTGTTTTATGAACCCTTGCATGTAGTTGGGTGCTATCTTAACCCAGCTTTATTTTATGCTAAGTCCTTACATGTTAATAGTAGGTTGACAGAAAGTGTATTCCAATGCATTGAGAGAATGTACCCTGATGATATAACTCGAGCTTCCATCGTTCAACAACTTCAGGAGTATAGGGATGCCAATGGTTTATTTGGTTCTGCTGTGGTTATCCGATTTCAAAAGAGAATTTCACCAAGTAACTTTATTTGCCTTATGATTTGATCTACATATTCTAATTTCATGGAAATTCATTTTGATTTAAGTTTTAAAAAAAATTCATTTAACAATTATTTTACAATTGTCGTATGGCATATACTAGGTTTATGTTGGGAGAAATTTGGCAGCGAAACACCTGAACTCCAAAGGTTTGCAGTCAGAGTATTGAGCTAGATATGCAATGTTTCCATATGTGAACATAGCTGGACTACGCTTGAGGATCTACACTCTAAGAAGCGCAACAGGTTGGCACAAAAACATATGGAATATTTAGTGTTTGTGCAGTACAATCTTCGACTCCATAGCAAATAATTGGAAGGGTCTAACAGCATTGAAGCCATCCCATTGTTTGAGGTAGATCCAACTTCAGAGTGGATTGTTGAGACAGAGGAGTCGACCTTTATGAACGAGGACCTCAACTGGATAGACAGTGATGGAGACATAGATAACAAGTCAGATAGAAAGTCATTAACATCATTAGAGTCAGTTGTAGGCTCTTCCCATTCATGCAGCTATAAGTTGCCACTAATTATACTTGACCTTGTACTTACTGTCATACTGTGGTCCATTTGGAAACATCTGTGGATTTTGGACTCTAAAATGTATACAAGAAAACTGTTTCCTCTTTAAATTAATTAGTTTTGCAACCTTTATACTATTATATATTTGGATTTTATAACTTATATGTATTTTGACCATTGGTAGCATGTAGACTGTATATTTAATTGTATTTAATGTTTGTCTATTTTGATGTCTAAATGATGGATATTTGATAAAATTTTACCCCCTTTTTTCTGATGAAATTCTGACTATTCAATGCATATATAATTTGCTTTGTTATTGCAAAATTTTACCATGTCCTGAGTTGACTTTAACACCTAGGTCCTCTCTTGAGATATCTGAATCCAAACTGAACTTGCAATAACTAACCCTTGATTTTTCTAACTGAATATTGGGTTCTATTCCAAACTTGACGAGGAGATCCTTTAGACTATGTCAAAATGATTGTATCCATATGAATCTAGATTCTTCATCAAACAAAGCTGAAGGGGATCTGGATTAGAGCCTTCAGAATACATTTCTCAGCCTAAATTTCCAGCAAAAAACAATTTGTCATTTTCTATCATGTCCAAGTGACTACTATATTTTTAAAATAATTGCAGACCAAACTCCATCTGTTCCTTTACGAGCATTTAAAAAATGAGAAATAATTTTTTCTTTCTCTTTGTTCAAACAACCCCTGCTGGGCCCATTAGAGGTCTCTTTTCTGTAACTTGTCCTATTGAAGTCTTATTTGTGCAAATGAAGGCCACTATTTTCGGTCATCAAATAGGCTACAATATTTTTCCCCATAACCTTTCTTTTGTATGGGAATGCTTTCTTCTAAGGTCGCTCGATAGCCAACCTCAACACACCCTCAGTCCTCAACTACCCAACTTCCCTGGGGGTGAGGGTGTGCATGTGTGTTATATGTTTATTGGGATCCAAAAGAGGCAGTCTCTATTCTATTATTTGGCAAATTGTTCTTGCTCACCAGAGCCTTGTCTAAATTATTGGCTTATCTGAGATGCACAGCCATGAGACGCCACATTGACTGATTTGCATATTGACTTTTATCTTATTTATTTTTAACTAACTTTTCGATAGTGAAGCTCAGGGTTCAAAGCCTCAATTAAAGCTCCATTCTTACTAAGCAGCCATGTTCTCATTGGGGTTTAGGTGGTCTGCACTAGAGTTATTCTTTTGCATTTTCTTGCAAAAGTTCATCACTTCTTGCAGTGACATGGAATAATAAAGGTGGATAGCGATTACAGGAGTTATACCAAATACTAGCTTCCTCCCTATTGTCAATCTTCTAGTAATTATCTCTTTAAATAAACAGATGTCTCTCTATATTTTTTACTGTCCTACCAAAGTGCAGGTGGATATGATTACAGGAATAATACCACATAATAGCTTCCTCCCTAATATTGATCTTCCAGGAATCAACTCTTTATGTAAACAGATGTCTCTCTAGATATTTTACTGTCCTACCAAGGTATCCCTTTTAGGGTTTTTAAAATGCTTTGGCCCTAACAGTATTTGGACCGACAAAGTAGTTTTTACTACTTACACTTAGTATCAATACTAAATATTAGTACAATCAAGAAGATGGTTTTTTTTACACTGCAGAAATGCTCAAAGAATTAGTATGACATGAAAAGGTGGCAAGTACATATTGAGCATAAGATCCATTACGTTGTTGCATCAACTAATCTGAAATCTCATTTTCCAATGTTGGGGTTTAAGGACTTGTTATTCTTAGTAATAGTTTTCCCCTACGGGAAAACTATTTTCATTGGTCAATAAAAACTACACATTTAGTTTTAGAATTAAGGTTGAAAGACCAGGACCTTTCCTATGCAGAACTGAGTAATACCTTTCATAACCAACCCTAACTGGAGCTCAGGTAAGCCGAGCAATTTTTCAATCCTCACTGGCCAGGCATTATGGGGTGGATTGTGTTTTTTCATCAATTATTTGTTGTTGATCTTATGTCTTATGAAGGCATACTTGAACCTTCCACCAACTCGCAAGAAGCTTCGAGCTATGATGCACTCTACAGAAGAACAACTTCGAGTGCACAAGAAGCAGAGCACATTTTTGACTCAGCTTGCTGCTAGAATCTTTCCTAAAGGTCTTCATTGTCTACCAGTGCGCTTGACTACTGAGTACTATGCATTGAGTCCAAATGAACAGGAATTTCCAAACAAATTGAAGTTGGATGACCCAAGCCTTTACCACCTTGCAATATTTTCTGACAATATACTTGCAACAGCAGTTGTTGTGAACTCTACTGTATTTCATTCTAAGGTATAAGAAGGGAACTCATTATTTTTATGGATTTTCTGCATTGTAAATGGGATTACCTTCTACTTGTACCTAATATTATTAACTTGATGAGTTCTGTGCTCATTTTTCTGCATTTTGAATGTTTACAGGAAACAGAAAAAGTTGTGTTTCACCTAGTTACTGACAAGTTAAACTATGCGGCCATGCGAATGTGGTTTTTAGCAAATCCTCCTGGTAATGCTACAATTCAAGTTCAGAATATTGATGAATTCACATGGTTGAATTCCAATTATTATCTAATTTTTAAGCAACTTGAGTCCACATCTATGAAGGAGTATTATCTCAAGTCACACTCTATGAGCTCAGATGGAGGATCTACTAACTTGAAGTATCGAAATCCAAAGTATATGAATATGCTTAATCACCTTCGCTTCTACCTACCAGAGGTTTTTCCAAAGCTCAATAAGGTCCTTTTTTTAGATGATGATGTTGTAGTGCAAAAGGATTTGACTGCTCTTTGGGGAATTGAAATGCATGGTAAGGTAAATGGTGTAGTGGAAACATGTGGAGAAACCTTCTATCAACTTGATAAATATCTGAATTTCTCAAATCCTCTTATTGTGAGGGACTTTGACCCAAATTCCTGTACATGGGAATATGGAATGAATATATTTGACTTGCAAGAATGGAAAAAGCAGGACATGACAAGGATCTACCATAAATGGAAAAACCTGGTAAGTCTACATTGACATTTTGCTTTTGGTTTCCTGGTGCTTTATTTGTGGTTTCTACAATGAAGTGACATTAGCATTTGGTTTTGTCTAAAAATGACTGTTGTGTGATGCTTTTTATCTTAGAACAAGGACAGACAGCTGTGGAAGCTAGGCAGCCTGCCACTTGGGCTGATCACCTTTTACAACCTTACTTATGCACTAGATAAGTCTTGGCATGTTCTAGGCCTTGGTTATAATCCTAGTGTTAGTCGGGCAGATATTGCAAAGGCAGCAGTGATACATTACAATGCCTACATCGTGAAATCAGGTAGTTAACTCAGTTTCCTCCATCGTTTTTGTTGAAATTGTTCATTCTTATGGTAATGCTAAGCATACTAATTGTTATCGATGTTGTTACAGTCCAAAATTAGCTACTCGTACAACAGTTCTACCGTTTACTTATGCTAGCTCAACACTAGCACTGGGAGCTATTTGCCATATTCTTGTATCATCTCTAGCCTGTTGGCCTATTTTAGGATGGACACCAGGATTATTCCAGTGCCTTTTAGAGAATGTGCCAGATCCAACTTCTTTAGCTTTGGGCCCCAAAGAAGCATGTAGTGTACTTTGTCTGTTGGTGAGTCTTTAGTTCAGAATCTTTAGTTTTAAATTTAATTTCTTTAACATGATTTCTAGTAGATGTACAATATACTCTTTAACAATTGTTGGCAGCATGAAAAAGTAGAGGCCAAAGAAATCCATCTTTTTTATTTTTACTAAATGAGATACTAATTGGTTAGTCTTAACTGTTTCCATCTGTATTTATGCTCCTGCACACTCTGTTTTTATTTTTGATTGCTGCTGAAATGTTTGAACTTTAAAGAATTTTAACATTTCATGTTGATAGGGGGAACTGTTTCCAGAAGAGGGAATTTGGATTTGGAAGAATAGTACATCTTCTATCAATGCTTTGAAGACGGTAGGAATTTGGTTTTGGACCAGACAAATTTATATTGTCTCCTAAATTCACACATGGCTCTATTTTAGTTTGTCAATATATGATTCCCATTGCCCCTAATTGTGCCCCTTATAGGCTCATATGTTATGAACTTCTGCCTTGCTACCAATTTTGTTGCCATGTGGGTGTGGTCTTAGGGAAGGTGCTTGAGCCATATTGTAAATTCCTTCTTTATGAAGGGTTTCATAGAGCTTGAAATCAACACCACTGCCCATGCAGGGTCCCATTACCACCCTAATATTCAGCCCATTTCCAACCCTCCAAACTAGCTACTTCCCAATCAATATAAAGGCTTTAATCATTGCCTTCCACATGGTAGAGGCTTGTTGGATTATTTGGTAGGGTTTGTAATCTATCTACTGTATTTGTCTCTATATATTTCTGAACAAGAATTTGGTTCCAAAGTCTATCCATACACTTAGCTGCTAATGCTTTCTGGAAATGATATATGTTTTTCAGGCCCCATCAATCCAGTTCTTTTGGCTTTGCAAGATCTTGCCATTTTACTAGAGAAAGGCCTTCTTTCTCCCTTATCCAGGACCACAGAAATATGTAGGTTGTTCCCTAAATTTTCTCCAGAATTCCTTGGGAATATAGGCCAAGGTATGCCAGTTGACCAGGATTACCTTCAGGGTTGATTTAACAAGAATTAATCTTCCACCTTTAGATAACTATCTGTTGCACCAAAGATTTATCCTTTGTTCCATTTTGAGAATACAGGCCAATGTATTCTGGTTGACTGGGATTGCCTTTAGGGTTGATTTAACAAGAATTAATCTTCCACCTCTATATAAATGTTGCACCAAAGGTATCCTTTCTTCCATCTTTGATAACAACCATTTCTAATCATTCATTCCATTATGATGATTCGAAGAATGAAGTCGCTTAATATAGGTGCTCATATTACTCTTGGAATAATCAATAGTAATTATTCCCAAGAGTAATATGGAAATAGTAATGCATCTCTTGCTCTGAAAAAATTGCTCAATTGTATACAAAAATCCCTCAACAGAGAGGGTAGAAGAGACCATAGCTGCACTCCTTGGATGAACATGTGATGGGAAACCATGCAACGAGGAACTCAGAAAAAGTTTGTTCAGGTTCCCTGTGTTTTCTTTGCTCACAATTCCTCTAAACTTTGTCAGAGTTCCAAGTACATACTCTATAAGCTTAAATCTAGCTCCTAGCTTCCCCAACAGTTCTTCCTGCTTTGACTAGTCATAACCTACTTGAAGCAGCAAATTTAGTGAAAACAGTGCATCATCTTCGCATTCTTTTCCATCAAGAACAAAAAGCACAGCTTTTCGCTTTGCCCCAACATGCATGCTCAAAGTACCTCTTGGCTAAGAGTGGGCTGACAGATAGAACTTTGTACAGTTTGTGGTACATTTTCTGGGACTGCCTATTTGGCAGGGACTGCTGTCAGCACATCAATGATCAGCACCCAGTTCTCTTTTAGGGAAAAGTGCTTTGCAGAGCCATGCTTTTCGGTGACTCCAGGGATCTAGTGCTCTTGGCCTTCACAGGGATTTGGAAGGGTTACCATGTTCACCATCTAGAATCTAAGGTGAAAATCTGTTTTTGCTGATGAGGTTTGTTCACTTCAGTCTTTCTGTTGGAATTGGAGGGAAGAGATATGTATGAAATTGTCGACTAAAGGTTATCTGCTTATTAAAGATGCTAAAAGTAATTAGATGCTCCAGCTTATCAAGTTTTATTTTTTCCCTACTGGCATAGAGAAAGAGGATATGATCATTGAATATGCCCTTCCTCTTTTTTTTCATAAACATTTGGATTTTAAAAAATGGTGAAATTTGTAGTGGTAAGGGTAAACATATATTTTGGTCTGTGGGGAGCTATGATCCCAATTTCTGCATTATCACACCCCTCCTTCAATGTGGGAGAAGCTAAAACACACATTGTTCAGGGTTCTATGCCTGTTGGTGTTTGACCCTGGATCATTGGTATGGCAATGCCGTGCCTCAACCATGACCTAATAGCATTTGTAGTGGCATGGATTAATTGCTGTGTAAATTTACACTAATTTCTAGTCTTTAATTTGATAGTTGAATCCACAAAAAATGCATGAATGTTAGATTAGTTTATGCTTAATTGGTTCCTTGATCTTTTTTGAATAGCTTATGGAGGCGATATGCTACAGACAATTGGTTACATATATGCAAGACAAGCAGCAAAGGAACTTGGAAAGAAAGCCATATATTTGGGTGCGCCATTTATAGCTGAATGGTTCAGAAACAAAGGGCATTTTATAAAATATCAAGTCACAGTAGCAATTGGGGTGAAATTGCATCAAATCTTTCTCAAATTAATATCGCACTATATTGTAATAGCATTCATAGTTTAATTCTCATTCCTTTTTTGGCTGTGGGTGTGGTAGGTGCTTTTGCATTACTACAGTTACAAGAAGATATGAAAAGACAACTGAGTACAGAGGGGAATTATTCTGAAGGTGATTTGGAAGCATATCTACAGTCCAACAAAGAATTGATGATTAACTCACTTTGGAAACTAAATGTGGCTGATATTGAAGGAACCCTCTCACATGTGTGCCGGATGGTAATATTTTGCCGGAAACTCAAAGAGTCAAACCATTTACTGTGGCCATTTTTTTTAATATTATTGATACGGGAAGTTTCTACTCTATGAATTCACTGTTAACATTGGCATTATTGATCCAACTGGGTTTTTATTTTATCTATTGTCTGGTTCATTCTTTTTTATGAATGTGGCATATCTTTTCATGTATATTTTAATGTCATTTGTCTCAATAACATTGAACATGTTTGTCCTTTTGCTTTATGATATAATTAAGGTCTGTCAAAAGATAAACAGTAAGAAGTTGACAGTTGAATTTATTTAACAGGTGGATTTTTGTTGGTTATCTGACAAAATCTACATCTTCCATGCATAAACAATCAATCATCATATTGCAAGTTCTGACATCAGAAGCCAATTCTTTTACATAGGTGATGTTCAGAATCTCATTAAACTCCTCCTTTCTATAATTTTTTAAGAGTACTCTGATAAGTGACATGTAACTGCTAATACTTGGGAGCATGCCTTTCCTTTCTATTTCATTGTAGAGTTTCATACCAGTATCAAATTTCCACTGATTGCAAAGTCTGTCAATGAAAGTGTTATAGAGAGAGTCGTCTGGCACAATTCCACAACCTATCATGTTATCAAGAAGTTCAGAGGCCTCCTGTATATTTCCTGCCTCAGAATGTGCCTTAATCAAATCCCTGTAGGTAATCACATCTGGAATTGATTACCTATATAATTTGAATGCGGGACCTATGATTTGAAAATCCAATACATTTACAAATCAAGTGATAACAACTTATTTAAGGTAAAATTGAATTGAGAAGTTCATATAGCTACTTCGTACCTCATCAAACTAACTAAAGAATCATGGATTTCATCAAGCAAACAAGTTTAGATTCTATTAATGTTTGGAATCTAATTATAATAAATTAGAGCAATAACAACGAGAGAACAAAAGAGAATGATACACGATAGGCAATAGGATTCATTATGAAAGAGGTCATAAATACAACATTTAGACATAATGGGTTTAACTCGCTCAAAGTATGAGAATGTTTAAATCTCTGACTACCTGATTCCTTTTTACATAATTTAAGGTCCAGTTACATCTTTGATTTTAATATTAACTTAAACTTTATTTCACAGAGGTTAATATTAATCATCAGATCTTAATTCACCAATTTGATAAGTAACTTGTTAACTTTTACCTCAAACTTGTTTCTAAATTTTACAATTTGGTCTTCCACAATGGCTTGGTGAATGCAATAGCTAATTGATTTTGAGAAGAACAATACACAAAATCTCTTTACTCTGAAGTTTCTCACAGATGAAGTGATGATGAATCTCTACATGCTTCATATTTGAGTGATAAATTGGGATTTTTGCCAACCTCAAAACTCCATGTTTGTCACAGTATAATGGAATCGTTCCATCCTACTTAACTCCAGTGTCTTCAAGCATCCGCCTCAATCATATAGTTTCACATCTTCAAGCATCCGCATTTGTATTTAAAAAAAAAACAGTTTTAGCCGTCGCACCTCAAAACTCCATGTTTGTCACAGTATAATGGAATCGTTCCATCCTACTTAACTCTGGTGTCTTCAAGCATCCGCCTCAATCATATAGTTCCACATCTTCAAGCATCCGCCTCAATCATATAGTTCCACATCTTCAAGCATCCGCCTCAATCATATAGTTTCAAATCTTCAAGCATCCGCATTTGTATTTTTTTTTAAAAACAGTTTTAGCCGTCGCTTAAGCGACGGCCTGCAAATGATTTTTTTTTTTAAAACAGTTTTATCCATCGCTTAACCGACATCTTATCCATCACTTATGTGACGGCTTGCAGGCGATTTAAAAAAAAACTTCAATATGGGCTAGTTTAATATGAATTATATTTCGGATAACCGACGATTTACATTTAACCGACGGTAAACTGATATGTCGCTTAACCGACGGATTGGAAAGATGTCGGATAACCGACAGAAATCCATTGATGCTTAAAAAAAATCATAGTGTCATACATGCGACAGGGAAGTGTCAAAAATCCGACAATAAGGCCGTCGGATTTTTGGTCGAAATGTAGTAGTGACTCTACATCAACCCTCAATTGGTTCCAAGTAGCAAGATGAAGTGATGAAGATCTTGCAACCCTCATTATAGTACTTACCAACACCTGTAGTGAGAAGTTGGTAATATGCACAATATGGATGCATGATCCCACTTTATGACTTCCTGGCATGCAGTAGGTGTCCACATAGTCTTAGACACTCATGGGATCACCGCCCCTTCCAGTACCTTTGAGATTGATAGGCACTCCCTATCGATATAACCCTATGATGAAGTATATATCTTCTAAGGCTACCTCCAAGATATCACCTTGAAGGTCAAAATCCATAAGGTCGTGGTCCCAATAGGCAATCAAAAATTCGAGCAAGCGGACATTGGCTAGCATGGGTGAAGTACAGAAGAATTTTAGTAGCCCACTTTTTTGTAATGCTTGCACAATGGGGGAACTATGGAGTGCATATAGATCCATATTCTCATGTTCTCTCTCCCTTAACTCTAATACCATGGTTAAACCTTCCCATTTGACCAATATTTAATATTAGAATCCATCAAAATTCTTTAAATTTTGGCCATTTTTTAGTTTCTCTATGTTGCACAGTACACACAACTATCTTTTAGACAGGAGATGTGTGACACATGGGTTGATTTCAGGCATATCATGTGTATAATTCATGTATGCAACTATGTAAGTCCCCTACCCGCGTGTACTGCACGACCTCCTTAAGACAGGCTTAAACCTCAAATTTTGGCATAAAATTTAAAATTTAAACAGTTAAAATGGAAGAGAAAGGAGAGCTAGTTTACTTGGCACTTGCGAAATTTGAAATATTCCACCGGTTTGTACACAATGAGCAATCCAAGTAAGAGGTAAAATGTTGCTAAATTGGGTAAAAACTTCAAATGGTATGTTTGATTTCTATTTTTGAACTATATATAAGAAAATTTTTAATTTGTGGTTTTTTTTGCCTATAGTTTGAAAATCACTTTTATATGCAAACTAATACCATCCTCTTTTCCTAATGTAGCAGGTTCAATGTTATTTAAAGTTGTTTTCCACTCATATAGGATAGGGTTTTGGACCTCCATATGAATTTTTTCATCTATACCTAATCCGCTTTTGAATCTAGGATTGCTTCTTTAACCACGGACTATGGTGTTTAATTATTTTTTCCTCACCTATATCATTGTTCTTTTGTGGATAGGGCTTTCTTTCCATGAGTACCCTATTTTAGATCACTTTGTTGTCTTTTTATACTCACACCACATTTTTCGTAGGTTTAGGGGATCCTTCTTAGCTATTTTTCATGCCAAATTGAGCCTAATTTTGGTCTCTTTTTACAGGCTATGTCCTTTATAAGGTTCCCATCCCTTATGGAGTTTCTTTAGGTATAGGTCTAACTCCTCAAAATAGACTTGACTACCGAGTAAACTTTTCCATTCAGGATCATTAAGAATATGTGAATGGGAATCCACATTGGTGGTAGGTAATCACTTTTTCGGAACATGTGGACTAATATGAAAAAGGAACACTCTCTTTTCTACAGAATTGAGAAGAGTATTTGCAGGTATAGGTTTATTACTTTTCTAGACCTGACGGACTAAATTTTTGAAAAAGGAGCATCCGGTATGATCTTAGTTTTCTCTTTTTTGTGCTCTGGACCTAAACATGAAAAATATTCCAAGTGAACTTTATGTCTTTGTCATGCTCGTTAAACACTAAAGAACAAAGCATCGTGTTTATTGTTGTAATCCCCATTTCTTATACTCAAATGGATCTTTCCAAGTGATCTTTCTTTCCTTCACACTTGTAAAACTCAGGCTATAAGCTGATTTTGAAGGGGTGTTGAGTAGTGGTAATTTAACCTTGTTTGGACCTCCCTGACTAAGTACAAAAAAGGTGTGCTTTACTTCTTCGGAATCTAAGAGAGTTATTCTGTGGTATATTTTATAATTTTCTGGCCTCATGAGACTAAATTTGACGAAAAAGAACCCCCCTAGAGTCTTCTTTGAAGTTTTCAGAATCTCAAAATATGAAAACACCAACGAGCATGTACTAGTTTGAGCTCGTAAAATCCATGAATCAGTGACTTTATTAATCATTATTCTCTCCCCTCTTCAAGCTTGTCAAAAATTAAGAGAGACCTGAGTTGAATTTCCTAGACTCATTAAAATTTAACAGGAAAGATAAGGAAGAAGTACTCTCTTTGGATTGTAAATAGTGTCAGCATGTCATCCTTGAACATAGCACTCTCTGAACTTTTTGATACAAATTGTATGACTCACGTGTTCCAAAATGTAAAACACCCTCGAAATAGATAAGTAAGGAACAAATGCAAAGCCCTAGAAACAAATCCAAAACTGATAACTAAGGAACCAACATGCAAAACCAAAATTGATGCTTGTTTTGAAATTGTAGAAATATTCAATGGCACTTAATTGAGGAAATTGCATATCAAAAACACTTTGAGAAGAATATCATTATCTTTGATTTAGCAGGTCAGCAAAACAATACAAATGTCATTTGTTCTTTGATTAAGTGGTAACCTAAATAATTTATTGTTAAAAGATCATTTGGGTTGTGATGTAATGGTAACTTGGGATTTTTTTTCTCACATTATGTGTGATGTTAAGATATGAAGTCAAGTGGCTTATATGTATGGAATAATGTAAGGAAAACATCAATTCTCAATTAAGAATATGTAGCCTCTTCATTGGAAATGGAATTATGTTTGTATTTTATTAAGTTTAGATTTGATGACAAATAGTTGGCTATTAGAATGTTCAACTTTAATAATGAGGAAGACTTGGTGATAAATTCTTTTTTTTGGAATATAATGGAATGGTAGGTGTTATCAACCTAAATGGCACTTCTCCATCTGAGTGATGACATTCATTATGTTAGTACACAAAAGAACAAATAAGGATTCAAGTGGCCAAAACACTTAGGATGTGCATGACCATTGATGCATGATCTCCAGACCAGCTTGATATATTTTAATTCTAAGTCTAGGATAGAACACGCTCCTTTTTGTATTACAACCCACGTGTAAACTGAACACACGAGTTTCCTTCGAGAAACAAGCGTGTCATACATGCATTGCTTATATAACTACTCGCATGTACCTTAATTTGACATTGAAAAATAGAAATCGTGATTAGATGAAATCAGTTGGGCCTTAATCCATAACTATCCCAACTGTCTCAACTATCCTAACTTACGAAACCTCTCTAATTCCCCATGTATAAATAGAGGCCTTGGGATGGGGCTAATCAATCTATTTTAGGAGAGCAAAGTTATGCTGGTGGTATTCCTTCAGAGTCTTGAAGTAGAAGAACTCAGTGTCCATGGTTGTAGAGGAGTCCTTATGTTATAAGTTGGGTTGTATTCTTACCTATTTACTATTTGTTTATAAAGATAAGAGTCTTCTTCCAATCTTTGTATTGTGCTTTTCTCATGTACATTGGTTAATGAATGATTTATGTTATAACTAGATTTTGTTCTTAGTTTATCTGTTCTTTTTGTCCTAATTTTCAACCATTGGTTTAAGATGATTTTATATTTTATGTTGATTTTAAGAATTTTTGACAATTAGTAATTTTTGTTGGATTTAATGCTTTTAATGGTTGAATTATTTCATTATTTTAGTTTTAAGGTTTGTCTTTTTGGCTTATTAGTTAATATGTATATCTTTAAGGTTTCAAAAAATTATAATAAAATTTTATTCCAAGTTTTTCTTTATAATCTAACCCTCATTTTTTAGTCCTCTGTCAAATATTTTCATGAGGAGATTCCTGTAGCAGCTCTGTTTTTCATATTTTTGTCATTATCATTGGGAGCCGATTACGAGGTGATGGAAATGAATTATGGAAAACCATAATATTTTTTTGTCCACAACAAACTCATTCAAAAAAACCTCTCTCATCTTTGCAACAGCTATTACCGTTTGAGATATTCGAATTCATCTTTGTGCCCTATTTTCAATATTTTAATTATTTAATAATTTCCTATTTTAGTCACAAATTTCCAGCATGTATTACGATCAATTAAAGGATAATTTTTAAAAACAAAGAGAGGTTTTTGTTCATGACAAACTAATTTAAAAAAATATGTCTCTGGTTTTGCACAAGTGTCTCGGATCGAGAGACATGAAGGCGTATTTGAGACCCAAATTTTCATAAATTCACCAAATTTCCCCAAATCAGATTTGTTTTTTTTGGGTTAATTGTCTTTAAATATTTTGAGTTATCATGTAACTAATTGATGTGACTATTTCAAATTTTGACCTAGAAGGTAGTTATGGAACTAATTTACCTTTGTAATGATAAAAGGAAGACAAACATATAGTTTTGGGGTGGGATTTTTCACTCAAGGAGAGGCTTTTGGAGCTTTGATTTCTCAAGCTAGCACTTATAACTATTATGCAATTGGATGACTATTATTTGATTATAAATAAACTAATAATTTTTTTTACATGTCATGCTATTTCATTTCTGATCTGGTTGATTGCTCAGTCTGCAATTTCATTTCTTGTTTAAAGGTTTTATTCATGTAAATGCTTGTAGCATGTGGGTGGAATTAGTATTTCATGTGTAATTGTTATGGATTATTGGAATGTGTTTTATCCCCAATTTATATAACTTGTGCATGATTCAATTCTATATTAGCTTGTGAATGTTTATTACCTCCTTGCTGATGAAGTTTTAAACCAAAACCCTAAAACACCAATTTAATTTTGTTTTCTTTCTTAGATTGTGTTAGCTTGTTCTTATGGTAGTCTAGGAACAATTTCTAGCACTAACATATTTGGAGTCATTGCTGGGGACTAAAATCAAGATCATTTTCCCCAGGAAGAACCATAACGACATAGATCTTACTCTTGATGGAAGACAAGATAAGGACATAGAGATAGACTGCAATCATCTGCCTTGCGACTCCACGATTAAATGTTCCATTGCAAGGAGAATTTTGTTGACAAAAAAATTAAGAATCCAAATGGAAAGAATGGGTATCAGCTTGTTACTTTCCTCCATGAGGTTTTCTTCTTATTCATCAGTTCTTTCCTGTCTTTCCCATTGCATGTCAAAAGAATTATTTTTTGTTTTGTCTATTCTGATGATCATAAAACTTCAGGTACATATCCTTCTTTGGAAGAAGAAAGTCTGGATTCTTCTTGTTTTATTGAGGTTGATCCTATTCCTTCATTTGAAATAAATGTGCAACATGATATACATATACCCATATCTCTTGAACTTGATTATTCTGGTCAGATTGTAGAGAATAAAGCTGATCCATTACCTTCTGCCATCACTACCAAAAATTGTTAACAGTTTCTTGAGCCTCATTTTCAGCTCACAGATTTTTAGTCTAGACTTAGACAGAAGATCTTTAAACCTCTTAGGCTGCCATCTCTCTTACATCCTTACCCTTCCTACTTTGTTGAATATCTTCCCCATTTTACTGGAAAAGACCATATGTGACAGCAGAGAAGCATTTAGGATCTTTTCATAATTCCATTGATAATTTTTAAATCATGCATGAGGATGTTATCATGAGGTTATTTTCGAAATCCTTTGCTGGAGATGCTAGGTTTAGGTTCTGAAATTTAAAAGTTGATTCAATTGGATCATGGGAAGAGTTACATGATGTCTTTTTGAATTATTAGGGTAAGAATAAATCTTATGATCAATTTCTTTCCAAATTTTATAGTTTGAAAAGGGAGAAAGGTGAGCCAATTACTAAATTTAATTAGAGGTTTCAAAGTTTTTATATCAGTATGCCTATGAAGATCAAACCTTCATAAAAACTTGCTATGGTATATTATGTTATGGCTCAACATTTAGATCTTGTCTTTTTCCTGTTAGAAAGGAAATCATCATCTTTAAGACAATTGTTTGAGGATGCAAAAGGAGTGGAGGAGAACATCCGAGCTTGCAAAATTCTTTGAGATCAGGATCATGTTGAAGACATAGACGCTTATGAACAGGAAAGAACATAGGTATCATTCATATTTAAGACAGTTTTCTTCATCATTTTCAAATTTTCATATGAACAAGGATATAAATGACGTTTGTGTTGATTCTTCATATCAGTTTGCTGATGTTTTAGATGATAATATACTTTCAGTGTATTATAGTAGAAATTTCCTAGCTCCGGCTATGACATTATCATGTTATGAAGAAGAAGTTATTGCTCTTCAACCTCTTACCATTGATATAAGAAATAAGATTCCATTCTTGACTTATGGTCACTTTCAGAATTTTATTTGTTCAAGTTTTGGTCAAGGGTTTTATTTAAAGGTTGAGAAGCAGTTTGAAGAGCCCTTGGTTTCCATTCTTGAGCCAAAGTTTAAAAATAAAATCAATGGAGAGTGTAACAAATATAAAATACAATATTAATTAGACTATTAGGTTACTAGTGAAAGGGTGTAACCTTTCACTATGTTGGCTCAAGACATATAAAAGGTGACCTTATTGTACATTTTATCCATCATCTAATATTATTATTATTCATATTCATTATTAAAATGATAGTCATATTTGACTAATAGACAACTAGATTCGGTTGCTCCATTTGGTATCAGAGCTCGGATTCGGCTTCTTTTACCTAAGGTTGGATTCAAATCCTCAACACTAAGCTAGGATTCAGCTTCTCCCACTTGACCTCAGTTTCCTCTCATCTCATATCACCCTTCCGCTCACATCTCTCATCAAACACTTCCAACAACAAAAAAAACAAAACAAAACAAAAATATTTGCGCACTCTTTCTCCCATCACACCCCACTCCTCGCGCTTCCTCAGCACCTCCATCTCCTTTCCTGCCACCTTTCTACATCCTTTCTTCGACGCTGCCCAACAGCCATCACTCAGCCGCCTCTCATCTTCCATCTTATCTCCTCTTCCCATCCACCTCCCCAATATCCAACATGCGTTGCTCCTCTAGCATCCCTTCTCACATTGTCTCCTTCACGCCTTGCCACTCCTTGCACCTACCCATATGCTACTCACACCCACCTCCAAATCACCCACATGCATCCTTATTGTTGTATCTGTCGTCCCCAATCACCCACGTGCATCCCTGTTGTTGCATCGGTCGTCCTCTGTTCATCCACCCGCTCCATGCGTATTCCTCCTGCTCCTCTACCCACCTACACATCCTATTCCTTGCTTCCATCCTCCCACCACTTCCCACCTTTGTGACATTCCCTCCACGCTCATCGAGCTCCATGCACTCCTACATCTGCGGAGATCTGCCAACTCTACCATTTCCCGCATCCACTCCACAATCTGCTCATCGTTGCGCCCTCCTCCCTTGTGACCACCTTTGTTCATCTCTACCGCAACCTACCATTCCTCCTTCACGAGATTGTGAACCCTAACCTGCAACAAAAGAAAAAAAACAAACAATATTAATAAAAATACCATATTATATATAATAATAAAAAATTAGTATTATATTATAATATTTATTTAAAAAAAACTATATAAAAAATATTATATATAGTTAAAAATCAAATATTATATTTCTTTATTATAATATTTGTTTAAAAATAATAATAATACTATTAATTAATTAATTAATTAATTAATATGCTATTATTCAAAATTTCAACTTAAAAGGCCAAAATATCCTTCTACAAAACACACATGGCATCTTATAGTAAGATTGACGAATTCATAGATCTCCTTAAGAAAATCCTTAAGGATATGGATGAAATAAAGAAATCTATTGACAGAATGTTTAAAGAAAATGAAGATGAATGTAAAAATCACGTAGAAGAAGCCACCCAAGTTTATGAAAAAAATGAAGATAGAGTAGGCCAGTATGTCATCCTTGATGAAAGTAATGGCATCAATAAATATAACATGCAATACAAATATAACATGCAATACAAATATATAACATACCCTAGTAATAAGGGAATTGACAATGAGAAGGATGATCCTCACCAAGATTGTGATAAGAGACAAGCCGATGTTGCTAACAATAAAGTTCATCAAGGCTACGACAAAAGTGTCACAATCACAAACACACGAAGGATAGATATCATCACAAAGATGGTTGTCAAGAACATCAAGGGAAGCAATTATAATATCTATCAGACACAAGATAAGACCTGTGTTCTTATGATCATTATAAGCATAGGGAGCCCGTTTAAGGGAACTGTCACAAAATGTGTTGGGGATAACAACACGAAAACTAAGGTCGCAATGTATATTGAGCATGTTCAATTGATGACAAACATAGTTAAAAGAAGCAATCAGACAAGTAGAGAAAGCGTAAACAAAGCTTCACCAAGTTCATACTTATTGCAAATACCAAGACATAATAATCAAAATGAGGCAATGGCCGTAATAAAAATAGAACCTCTCAAGTCATCAGTGTGACATAGAGCCAGAATAAAAAAATGACATTAGGAAATACTCAAGCTTTGAGGACAAAGCTCCCTTAAAGGGAGTGGCAATGTAACAAATATAAAATACAATATTAATTAGACTATTAGGTTACTAGTGAAAGGGTGTAACGCTTCACTATGTTGGCTAAAGCCATATAAAAGGCGAGCTTATTGTACATTTTATCCATCATCCAGTATTATTATTATTATTATTCATATTCATTATTAAAATGATAGTCATATTTGACTAACGTACAACCAGATTCGGTTGGTCCATTTGCTCCATTTATCCTTCACTAGTAACCTAATAGTCTAATTAATATTGTGTTTTATATTTGTTACAGAGAGGAAGAGAATAGTTCACTTTATGATGAATATAATGAATACATTGAATTTTTAAATCATAAATTTCATGATCAACAAAAATCGATTGTAGGTGAATTACATTCCAAACTTTTTACTGAACAAGAAAAAATTCTGAATTGCTTTGACTCTCAAATTGATAGCAGCTAGACTGTAGATACTTTGAATGTAATATTAGATGTGTCTAATATACATGGCCCTGGTAACTTTTTTGCTCAAAACCATTATGAAAAAATGCCATTTTTTATGGATATAAATAAATACTACAGACATTATTTTAGTCCTCATTAGTTAAGCAACACTCTTCAGAAATCAGTCAGCTTGGGTTACTGGAAGATATAAAATAGGATGAGCTCAACAGAGTTGAAGATTTTATATATTTTTCTCTTATTGCATTATCTCATGGAGTATTGAGAATTGAGGACACCCATTTGCAGTCCATTCTTTTTTAACAACATGAAGGAATAATTTTGCATGAGTTTCATGATCTCGTGGCTTCTTGGATGGAGTTGTCTTTTTCAAAGGTTTCTAATGCTCCAGCTTTTGGCATACTTCCTATTTCTAGTCATAAGTATCAACTGCCTACAGAATCTTTATTGCATTTATCACAACTTTTGTGGGTCTTCTAAAACAGTAGCATGCATGGAATTATGATTCTCAGTAAAATGGTTTCTTGGCTTCACTGGAAGTATGATTACACTTGATTCGGTTGTTTCCTTCAATTAGAAGTAGGAGTAAATAGAAGAATAAGCTCGCTATACAAGCATGTAGATTCTTTTCAGTATGCTGATTTGTAGCAGTATTTTGTCATTTTAGAGGTATGCATTCAGAGTTTGAGAAAGTTCCAGAGATTTGGTAAATGACTATATCACCCAATGAATAAGGCACAACGTCTACAGGTTCTTGAAGCCTCACAAGGAGGACTTCATCCCACAGTAAGAGCTAGATGTTATAACTAGATCTTGTTCTTAGTTTATCTCTTATTTTTGTCCTAATTTTCAACCGTTGGTTTAAAATGATTTTACATTTTATGTTGATTTTAAGAATTTTTTACAATCAATCATTTTTGTTGGATTTAATGCTTTTAATGGTTAAATTATGTCATTATTTTAGTTTTAAGGTTTTTCTTTTGGGCTTATTAGTTAGTATGCATATCTTTAAGCTGTCAAAAACTTATAATAAAAGTTTATTCCAAGTTTTTTTTATAATCTAACCCTCATTTTTGAGTCCTTTGTCAAATATTTCCATGAGGAGATTCCTGTAGCAACTTTGTTTTTCATGTTTTTGTCATTATCATTGGGAGCATAGTACGAGGTGATGGAAACGAATTATGAAGAAAAAAAAGAGGTTTTTGTCCAAAACAAAATCATTCACAAAAACCTCTATCAGTTTTGCAACAACTATTATCATTTGAAATATTGGAATTCATCTTTGTGGCCTATTTTTAGGGTTTGAATTATTTAATAATTTCCTGTTTTAGTCACAAATTTCCAGCATGTATTCCGATCAACTAAAGGAGATTTTTTAAAAACAAAGAGAGTTTTTTGTTCATAACAGACTCATTTAAAACATTCTATCTCATTTTTTCTACAGGTGTCCCGGATCTATAGATATGAAGGCGTATTTGAGACCCAAATTTTCATAAATTCACCAATTTTCCCCAAATCCGATTTGTTTTTTTTTGGGTTAATTGTCTTTAAATATTTTGAGTTATCATGTAACTAATTGATGTAACTGTTTCAAATTTCGACCTAGAAGGTAGTTATGGAACTACTTTACCTTTTTAATGATAAAAAGAAGACAAACATATAGTTTTGGGGTGGGATTTTTCACTCAAGGAGAGGCTTTTGAAGCTTTGATTTATCAAGCTAGCACTTATAACTCTTATGTAAGTGGATGAATGTTATTGATTATATATAAAATGATAAGCCTTTTTACCTACCATGCTGTTTCATTTATGATCTAGTTGATTGCTCAGTCTGCAATTTCATTTCTTGTTTAAAGGTTTTATTCATGTAAAGGCTTGTAGCCTGTGGGTGGAATTAATATTTCATGTGTAATTTTCATGGCTTATTAGGATGTGTTTGATCCCCGGTTTATATAACTTGTGCATGATTTAGTTCTGTATTATATTGTGAATGTTTATTACCTCCTTGCTAATGAATTTTTAAACCAAAACCCTAAAAAACCAATTTCATTTTGTTTTCTTTTTGAGCTTGTGGTAGTCTAGGAACAATTTCTAGCACTAACAATTTAAATTATTTTATTAATATGCATTTCATCTAACCTATGATATATATATGTATGAGATATTGCTTGAAGAATTATCTCTTTGCGGGTGAAGAGAAGCAGCCCGAGAAGCTTTGGAGAATATTGAAGTAGGAGAAGACAAAGATTGGACCAACCGTCATAAATCGGGTAAGCCAAACTTTCTTCATATTCCTATTTCATTCTCTGTAAAAGTTGATTTTCAGCAAGTGTCCTAGTAAGTTGGTAACCCCATACCCTAGGGTACAAGGGTGTATTGTCCTATACAACAAAAGGAAGCACATCTCTACAGTGATCTCGACAGGCAATTGTAATAGGATCGAGTCCACATAACTGGAATTAAATTTCATGAATTCTCTCATGGAAGAATTGGGTGTGTTGTTGGACAACATTACAACATAAATATATTTTAAATTTTTATCAGACAATGTTGTGAGTCTAGTTTCAATCGTCCCATTTATGATCTAGAATTTATAGGACATTCTTGACACCTATTTCAAGGTCAAGCCTTCCTTTGATTAAACTTGTAACAAACACTACTAAATTACCTATACATGTAATTACTAGAGTAAGAAAATTAACAGATCTACTAACACCTTCAGTGAGATCAAGTTGTGCAAAACAAAAACTTGAAAACCATGTGAACCAACAAACCAATTGTATGATGAACAATCACATGATACCTCCCCTTTGTTGTGAATCATTGAATAACACAATTTCAATATACAATCGAAAGCCTAACCATATTTTGATAAACAAAAACTTCAATGCCTCCTCAAAATCTATATTGTGGGGCAAACATAAATCTATATTGTGGGGTAAACATTTTCATGACAATATTGTGCCTCCAAATATATATAGTGGAGACGTCCACATAAAATATCTATCTTGATTTTATCGGCTCAAGAATAAATTGATCACCATCTTATTCCATTCATTTAATTTTTATCTTTTCCTTTTCCTTTTTCAATCTCAACCTAAATAGTTTGATCTTCTCAATTTACCAACCTCCGTTCAAAACTTCAATACTTCCTCCGAATATATATTGTGAAGCAAGCATTTAAATGACAATATTGTGCCTTTCACATATGATATAATATCGATATTACACAAGCTTGTAAATAAATTTTCCAACATGATAATCCATTCATTTACTTTTTATGTTTTCATTTTTCCAATTTCAATATCTCCATGCTAATCCATTCATTTTTTCCATATCTCTAAATGCAGAACCTTCTGTAGGAATTTGAATAATGTCATCTTGAATTCTGTTCCGTGTATGGTAATCCATAATTTGTGTTATGTTTTTTCACTTGAACGATCGTTGAAAATGTGGAATAATGGGAATATAACAAAGAACTTTGTGATGCACATTTTTTGTTACTTGATATGTTTGATATCTATTGATATGACATTCCATACATTTAGTTTCAAATTCATGTTGATTATAATATATAACATGGTCACCGGGGCATGCATGAATTGCTTCATATTGCATTCCAATTTCTTTCATGATGGAAAATAAATCTCGAAATGTATGAGGTAAATATTTGACGGTAGTAACAGAAATTCAGCTATCAAGCTACAACAAATTAAAATAAAAATCTAGTTAATATACAAATATATAAACAATATTAATGAAACACATTTCATCCATATTAATTTTACTTATGAATTAACAATAATTTTATTAGAAAAACAATGATAACCTTTAACGCGATCATATATATGTGATGGAATATATTACATACCTTAAGATCCATGTGACTGATATGTTTGAAACACCATTCATAACCTTCAATTTCATTATCAACAATATAGCAGAGAGAATATTTGTGTTGGAGCCCTCATAAAGGGGTTCATATTCCTTCTCAAGAAGAGGTAAATTATGAACACCATAAAATTCATCATTTTCATCATCATCATCCATTCTAACATTAAATGTATCATGGGTCAATGTATTTGTGCCATCATATTCAACTATGTTATCAGTATGATCATTGTAGCAGGGATTTCTCCTTGCTACAAGGGCAAAAATGGATCCCTTCTGTCTATAGGACAGAAGGTTAGGTTCCTGCGTGTGAAAATGCTGTAAAAATGGATAGAAACGAAATAAAGAAAAAAAAGAAGATAAATATGGAGAACCCCTCTGCAAACAAAGATTAGGGTTTCGATTCCAATAACCTGCAAACAATCATTAAGCTATAGTAAACTGAAATACCTGCAAATGAAACCATGGATTAGAAAACAAAGAAACTACTAAGCAAATACAGAAAATGACAAGCTATACCTTCTCTTTGGGTGGAAATGGGCCACCATGCCCTGGCTTGAAGAAGCACCTCTCTTGGATGGGGGAGCTATGGCTCAATGGAGATGGAGGAGAGGGAGTGTGGGTGGCTTGAGAGACAAAGGGTCTCAAGGCATCCATGGGAAGCATAACATTATGCAAGGGAGAATTGTTTTGAGAGTGAACCCCCACCCTCCTTTTATATATTTTTTTGGGGTTTTAGGTTTTTAAGCCCTTGGTCAGGGCTTTAGCCCCTTTTTTGGGATTTTATCCCCTTCCACCCTAACTTTAGCTCCTTTTAGGTTTTTAGCCCCTTTTTGGGGGCTTTAGCTCCTAGGAGAGTATTTTAGGCTCCTTTTTGGGGTTTTTAAGCCCTTTTCTTCATCCTTAATCTATTTTGAGGGTGTGGGGGTCTAATGGAGTGATATGAGGGTCATGAGATGGTGTCCTTGGGTGGTGTAGGCCATGGAGAGCTGAGTGAGGGATTTTTTGGGTTAACAAATTGCCTCTTGATGTGTGAGGGCAGGAGCTCGATCTATGGATGAAAGACATCATAGGATTTTCTACATAGAGGTGGTGCTTCCTAGGCCAGGGCATTGTGACTTTTGGTTTTTGTATTAATATGGTTCCCATCAATGGGTGAGATACAAATAATGTGTGGCATGTATATGGATGATGCAAGCATCCCCATGCTTGTGACAATGTCAAAAGAATAATTTGATCTATGCTCTAAAATACAAGAGCTGATCATATACAACTGATGTTACAATAATGGTGTCCTCCATATGAGGCTGAATACAATGTTGATCTAGTACATTGGACCCATGACATTCTCATGGAAAGCCATATCTTCATGACTGAACATTTGTTGGATCTGGAATGGTACATAGCTATATGGACTCATTGATTGAGAGTCAGAGTCTCTATGGTACAAGTATGTTGCATCAATCATAAAGGTATATCGAAGCACTGTTGGGGCTTCTGATCACTGTCTCCAACGCAACCCAAAAATCACAAGAGACATAGTCTATTTAGGTCCCTCCAATAGATTCATCAATGTGCTAGAGTCATGTGACATCGGAGGTCTTCGGCCAAGTACTACATGGACCAAACCCTGTACGAATATCAACGGTGCGATGATGTAGTTGGATTCGAGTATGTGAGAAACAACCATCCTAAGAGGCACTAAGGACTCCTCTCAAGTGGTCCAAGGAAATCATCAATTATGTTAATGAAACCAAGGTACAGGGACCTCTGGGTCTATCCTCTGGAATATGTGTGTTGTCATCGACAGAGGGAGACCTGCCCCTAGTCAAGGAAATGGTGTTTCCTTGACCAGGAGTGCGAGGGAGATAACCGAAAGGTGTGAAGCAATATGCGGACTGAATCACTGAATGGGGAGAGGGGGGGAGGGAAATATTTGAATAGGGGCAAGGGGAATGTGGTAGACTCAAACTTCCTTTGTTCAAAGTATGACGGTAGGGTGGACCAAGAAGCAAATGAAACTGAATTATGGGAATGGGATCATAGCTATAATACCGGGGATGTCACTGCAGATGAGAAATACTTGGAGGATGTAGACACTTTTGATATTGATGGGATCCAAGGAATACACATTGCAGAATACTCTGAATAAAGGCGAACCAATGTGGGAATGCTACCAAACTGTTTTCTGTGGGGTGGTGTCTAGGGACACCTTTATGGTACGATATGATGGATTTTTGGTGAGCCCAAGAAGGTAAATGCTCGATGGTGCTTTCAATTTTAGAGAGTCTGAAAACATGAAGAAGACTCCAGTGGGGGATCTTTTTCATTGGTAGTCTCCTATGCCTGAAAAAGGTTAAAAGTATACATAGGAGAGCTCGCCCATCCTATAGGGCATGAGAGACTTCTTTATCGTTGGTAGTCCAATCAGGCAAGAAAAGGTTAAACCTATACTAACTGGACAGTCATTCAGATACTTTTACAAGCATGAATGAAACCAAGTTTGCTTGGCAATCTTTTCTTGTTGAGAAGGCTGGAAAAGAGCTTAACAAAAACCTGTAGTGAGCTTTTTCGTAAGGTGCAGCTCCTCTGCCCGATAAAGCATAAAAGTATGAAGAGGGGAACGGTCTTGGCTTGAGTGTGCGAAGGAGGTCCTTTTCATTTAATGGTCTACATGGTTCACAAAAGGAGGTAAATGAGACGATGTAGACACCCTTTCCTATACTTTAATGAGCGGAAAAGGAAGCAGCTACGCTCGACAATATTTTCATTGTTTTAAGGAGTCAGAAAAGAGCTTAAACAAAACTCCAATATGGTCAAACGATTGCAGTGGCATAGGTGGTGCCCCATGTCAGGATAGTGGACAGAGGTCCAAAGGTCATCCACACAGTATGGATGGAGCAGAAGGCTCTCAAACATACCAATACATGCACGGGATAGATCACGGTAGAGGCTCACGAGTCGATGCGGCAGAGGCATGCAAACCGAGGTGGCTCTCGGACAGAGGTCAGGAGAGCGTGTGTGTGTGTGTTGCGGTGGATAGACTTGACTGCATGTGATGTGAGTGCAAGTCTGGGGGCACTAATATGCCAAATACATCCAAGAAAAAGAAATTGTTTTGTGGACAGTGGTCCAGACATCCGCGTAAGGTGCGGTGGATGGAGAATACAACTAGAAATATAAAAGTTAAAAGTTAAAATGGCATTCCTTAACAGGCGGTGGCCTAAAAAATCGCATGAGTAGCAGTTGGGAAGTGTGATACAAGTACAGGTCTGTAGATACTTGCATCGCCATGTCATGGCTCGTAAATCAAGGTGACTGGTGGGAAATGGTCCTGAAATTGATTTATTAAACATGAGACGATGGTCTCATTTGGTCCCAAAGGTGTGAGGGTGTCTCGAACTGGTTTCAGGTGACTTTGGATCAGTAGCTGATGGTGCTGCCCTTGACTTGTGCTAAAAAAAATTAAAAAACAAGAAAATAAAATGAAGTGACTCATTGGTGATGTTTAAACATAAAATTTCTTGAGGTATAAGAGCCCATTGCGTGGGTTCTCCAAGAGTTGTCCATTAGATTCAATGAAGAGGTATGCCCCCTTGCCAAGTCAAAGGTCATTAGCAAGGAGGGGTGATGGAATCTGGTCTTTTATGGGAAGAACCGATTCCATACTA
The DNA here is from genome assembly GCA_001517045.1 of Pseudotsuga menziesii. Lineage (NCBI taxonomy): Eukaryota > Viridiplantae > Streptophyta > Pinopsida > Pinales > Pinaceae > Pseudotsuga > Pseudotsuga menziesii. The sequence goes on along the minus strand of LPNX011106714.1, from coordinate 251,430 downwards.
TGGTTTAAAGGGAATGGGGTAAAACCAGAGGTAGTATTAAAGATTTCTCCATCATTGCTTAAGTGGTGTCGTGATAGATCAGGTGGATCTTCCACAAGTGATGACATGGAAGGGTGACTGGTGCTAGAGATCATGTAAATGGTATTGGTTATGGTTTTTGTGGCCTTTCCCCCAGTCTCTGTTGGAGGAAGAGGGGTATGCCTCAAGACGGTAGGAGTCTTTGATGGATGTGGAGGTAGGGTAGGTGGTTCAAGGTATCACACAGGATCTCCCAGTGTGAAATCCTGTAGATTGCGGTTTGCCAAGACCTACTTACTCATGATCTTGAATGGTAGGAAAAGGATCGTGTTGAGTGGGAATGAACCCCACTTTTTCCCTGGTAACTGAGGTTGAGGCTATGGTTGGGGAAACAACGGAAGAGATAGGTCTAATGGACCATCAGTGATGGTGGAGATGAGCGGTTCAATTGAACTAGACATCATGTAAATGGACATGGTGTCTGAAGAAGGAGGTGGGGGGTGAACTTCTTCGATCAAAGTGATCTCAGACTCAAGGGAATGTTAACGGAGGTCAGCGAGAGCCATTTGAAATTCGGCCAAGTCTTGGAAAAGGTGAGAGTAATGGCCATAAAAGCAGCAAAGGGTACAAGCATGGTTTGTTCTCAATGCCTTGTTCCTAACTATTGGTGTAGTTGGGAGTTCAACCACGGGGATGTTTTCGTTTGTATCCAGGGTGTCTAAATGCGCACTAATCATTGGGATTTCAGGGTAGTTCTAAGTTGGGTGGCCCTGTTTCTCGCAGAGAAGGCAAGGTGGGACTTGTCATGGCTCTGCATTGGCTTTGGAATTCTTACCCCTGGCTCTTTTGGGCTGGGGTGGTGCAGGCACAGGTGTGACAGTTGGCTTTTGCGGGCCAGGTGGAGGGTGAGACTCGACCACGATGGGTTTCACCGGGGTTAAAACAACCTGGGGCAGTGCTAGTTGAGCTGGTGGATCAAGATACCATATCATAATTCCCAATGTAAAGTTGGGTAGGCTTAAGGTGGTCATTACTATCTTGCTCATGACACTAGGTGGGGGAAAGAGGAAGGGAATCATATGGATTAGAGATTAGCCCAAATAACTCCCTACTGGTTGCATGTGGGGATGTGGTTGTGGTTGCAGCTGAGCGTAATGCTGCTGCTGCGGGTGATGTTGTGGCTGCTGTTGGTGTTGCAGCTCCGGACAATGTTGTGGTTGTGGTTGGGGCAGTAGCTGCGGTTGTTGTTTGTGTGCAACGTTGCTAGATGAGACCATGCACAAGTCCGCAATTTCATTTTGTGTCGATGGTGGTGACACTAATGGGAAAGGAGCCATCATGGTGGTATCGACAAACAACCCAGGGCCCACATTCAACAATGGGGAGGCTAGTGTGTTTCCAACCATAGTGTTGAATGCAAGGACGACATTAGCATGTGTGGTCACCCCTTATGGCTCAATGGTAGTGATGGTAGGGATAATGTTGGCAGGTATTGTTAACCCTTGCGGATCATGATAAGTGAGTTGATCAACTGTCATAATCTTCCCTTCATGGGGGGAAATCATGAGATGAAAGACAGTTGATGCGACTGCTCTCATGGAATACATATAACTTCTCTCGAGGAGAAGGTTATAGTCCAACTGAGCGTTGATGACCTCTATGTCGATCAAAACTATCTTCCCGGCTAATGTGATGGGGACATGGGGGAGGATTCCTTAGGCTTTAGTGGGATTTCCATCATAAGCCCGTAGAGTTGTGGAGGACGGTTGCAGAATTAGTGATCCAAGTTTCTGCCAAAGCAAGGTAGATATAACACATGTGGATTCCCCCCTCATCCACTATGCACCGGTGCACAGCCAAATTTTGGATGGACACCAAGATTTGAAAGGTGATGGTCGATGGCATGTGTGGTTCTCCAATCTCCATGTCGAAGGTGATCAACTTGGATTCAGAAGGGTCTACTACCCCAAGGGTGGCTAGTAAGGATTTTTGCTGCATTAGGCACACTTTAAGTACCTCAAGGGCAGACATGGCAGTTGCCGTTTGGGCCAAATCATCCACAATGCTATAGCTGACTGCAGCTCTACCTGTGGCATTAATGGAAATCTTGCATACAGGGGGGCACGGGAATGGGGGTAACTAAAGAGGTAGGTTGACTATTTTGGATGTTGATTCCACTGATGTGTCAGCGGGTTCAGTGGTGGTACCGTACTGATTCCGTCTGGTTTGCATGTTGACCTCTTCAGTCGTCATGGCTAGTAGGTGATGAACACCTGTTTCAGCTATGCGAGGTGCCCCTGGAGCATTGGGATTCGGTTGGGGAGGGGGTGCATTTTCCACCAATCCTTGGACTAGTAGTGGGTTTTAAAGCACCATGGGGGGAGGTCCTTGTGGTGCCGGATTGGGTTGAGCTTGATTTGCAGCATTGGCAGCCTGTTGGGCCTCATTTTGAATGGCCTACTTAGGTCGACCCATAAGGGGACACTTGAATGTGTAGTGCCCATAAACATCACAGAGTGTGCACGATTGGTTTGTGCACAATGGGGCATTGCATCTTGGTGCATTTTGTCTTGTGGTTTTTTGCGCGAGTCGGTTTACTGCAGCATTGTTGGGAGGGTTCGGTTGTTTACCACCTCCCTGCGGTTGGTTATTCGCTTGGTTCTGGGGTCGATTATTTATAGCTTTCCCTTGTTGATTGTTGGGGGCAGGCTGGTTGGGACAGTTTTGTTGTGCGAACACTTGTCCCAACAGAGCGAGTGGAGAAGGGGTGGGGGCTTGAACTGGTTGCATTGGTGGTGCACAGTATATTTGTGGGGGTGGTGGTGCCACAAATGTGGGAATTTTCCCCACATACTGCTGTGTTGGCCAAGCCATGGCCTGAGTCTGCTGCGGTGGCACAGGTTGTGCATAAGAAGTTGTTGCTCCATACTGGGACATCATTCTTGCGTAGTTCGGAGCTTGGTTCTAGTAAGAAACATTGGCAATATTGCTTGGTTGTGGTGGAGCTATAGGTGGTGTCAGATGGTTCTATGGCTATTGGGAGACTGAGCTTATGATTCCATCTACAGCATGGGATGCCCTCAATGCATCACAGTAGGAGGTACTCGGATGGGGAGCATCTGGAATGACATTGTATAGTTATCCAGACATGACGATGCAAGTGTATATGGACTTGTACTTGTATTACACTTCCCAACCGCTACTCATGCAAGTTTTCAGGCCACCGCCTGTTAAGGAATGCTATTTTTTAATTTTATTTTGTATTTTAACACATAGTTGTCTTTTCTATTCACCACACCTTACGTGGACCTCTGGACCACTATCCACAAAATGATTTCTTTTTCTTGCATGTATTTGTCATATAAGTGCCCTTGGACTTGCACTCAAATCTCATGTAGTCAATTCCATCCACTGCAACACACACACACGCTCTCTTGACCTCTGTCCGAGAGCCACCTTGGTTTGCGTGCCTCTACCACACCGACTCATGAGCCTCTGCTGCAATCTATCCCGTGCATGTATTGGTATGTTTGAGAGCCTTCTGCTTTGTCCATACTACGCGGATGACCTTTGGACCTCTGTCCAGCGTCCTGACATGGGGCACTTCCTGTGCCACCGCAATCGGTTGACCATATTGGAGTTTCGTTTAAGCTCTTTCTAACTCCTTAAAACAATGAAAATATTGTCGAGCGCAACTGCTTCCTTTCCTTCAAGTTAAAGTATAGGAAATGGAATCTACATCATCTTATTTAACTTCTTTTGCAGACCATGTATACCATTAAATGAAAATAACCTCCTTGGCACACTTAAGCTAATACCATTCCCCTCTGCATACTTTTATGTTGTCTCGAGAAGAGGGGCTGCACTCTATGAAAAATCTCACCACAGGTTTTTGTTAAGCTCTTTTCCAGCCTTCTCAACAAGAAAATATTGCTGAGCAAACTTGGTTTCGTTCATGCTCGTAAAAGTATCTGAATGACCGTCCAGTCAGTATAGGTTTAACCTTTTACATCCTGATTGGATTACCAACAGTAAAGAAGTCTCTCATCCCCTACAGGATGGGATAGCTCTCCTATGTATACTTTTATCCTTTTTCAGGAACAAGAGATTACCAACGAAAAAGAAGCCCCACTAGAGTATTCTTCGTGCTTTCAGACTCTCTAAAATTAAAAGCACAATCGAGCATTTACCTTCTCGGGCTCGCCAAAAATCCACAAGATCGTACCACAACGGTGTCCCTAGACACCACCCCACATCAAACAGTTTGGTAGGGAATAATTCCCACATTGGGTTTCCTTTATTCAGAGTACTCTGCAATGTGTCTTCCTTGGATCCCATCAATATCAAAAGTTTCCACCTCCTATAAGTATTTCCCATATGCAGTGATATTCCCAGTATTACAGCTATGATCCCATTCCCATGAGTTAGTTTCATTTGTTGCCTGGTCCACCCTACCATCATACTCTGAACAAAGGAAGCTTGAGTCTACCACACTCCCCCTACCCCTGTTCAAATATTTCCCTCCCCCCCTTCCCCATTCAGTGATTCAGTCTGCAGATTGCTTCACACATTTCGGTTATCTCCCTCGTTCTCCTAGTCAAGGAAACATCATTTCCTTTACTAGGGGCAGGTCTCCCTTTATCAATGCCAACACACATATTCCATAGGATATACCCAGAGGTCCCTATATCTTAGTTTCATTAACCTCATTGATGAGTTCCTTGGACCACTTGAGAGCAGTCCTTAGTGCCTCTCGGGATGGAATCCCTCACTCAGCTCTCCATGGCCTACACCACCCAAGGACACCATCTCATGACCCTCATATCACTCCATTAGACCCCCACACCCTCAAAATAGCTTAAGGATGAAGAAAAGGGCTTAAAAACCCCAAAAAGGAGCCTAAAATACTCTCCTAGGAGCTATAGCCCCCAAAAAGGGGCTAAAACCCTAAAAGGAGCTAAATTTGAGGGTCGTGAGATGGTGTCCTTGGGTGCTGTAGGCCATGGAGAGCTGAGTGAGAGATTTTTTGGGTTAACAATCATCTTCTCTAATATGATCATTCACTTGTTCTCCATTCTTCATAACTCCATGTTCCTCTGGTAGTTTCTCTGAAAGCATGTCCTCCAGACGATATTCTGTAGGATGTATTTCCTTTATAATTACATGAAACCATGAATAGATATTACTTAATATAAGAAATATTAAAATAATACATACATTTACAAAAGAAATCAATACAAAAAAATATATACTGCAAAACTTACAAATGGATGATATTCATGTCCCCCCTTAGCTTGTCCATGTTCCCTACAATGTTTTCGGGTTGTTGTGAACTTTTGTTCTTCTCATTTTAAAGCCCTTGCATTGACTACATGGACGATAAAATTTTCCATCACCCTTTCTTTTCATTCCATCCCACAATCTAGCAAGAAATTGTCTATTTTGTTAGTTTGGATCAGTAATATTGCTATTTGACATTTTCTGATAAAGAGCTTGAATGAATATTATCGATCTTAAAGAAACAATCTCCACGCTTTACTATTTTTAATCACAAAAAAAGTGAAATAATTGTGTATTATTTTACAGAAACCAATCCGAGTGAAGAATATAATTTTTGCATACCATCCCTTATATAACAAACATGTCAGAATGTTACCATAATTTATGGTTTTTAAAATTTAATATTCTTCATAAATTCAATGATATTACCCTTGTTACTATTATCATGTGTATGTCGGATAACCAACTTAATTCTTTGGATAATAGATGTCATTCTTCGAATAATCGACATTCGTCACATAAATGACAATTCCATGTATCAACTAAAAAAAATTGATCAAAATTCGTAATTTTGAAGGTGAAATATGACGAGACGGTCAATTTCGTCAGATTGCGTTGGATTTGCTCATTGAAATTTGGGTTCAAATTTTGTTCTGACATTTACACTTTGATACATATCCAAATGAATCACAACATGGTTGTTAACCAATACAATGCAGATCCATGTGAGATATAAACAATCATGCTACTAAAATACAACATAACTCCATGCGAAGAAGACTCAAATTTGGACATAACTACCAGACATACAATGTAGATGTATTTCATATAGACACTAATATGAGCACAACTATTAGGATTATAATCCTCCTTTGTCCAATTTGGTCAATTATGTCTAAATCAGGAGTCCTTTCAGTCTATATTTAGTCACTAGAACCATTGGGTCCACTTGGCCTAATTGGGACACATGTACCAGACACTAGAGTGTGGAAAACACTAATTGAGGATAAATTCCACTGACTGCGATTGAATACATCATTTTAGGAGCCTCCTAGATCAATCCCTATAATTTAGAAGCCACTAGAAATGTCAGAACCAACCTCCTTCAATTGAGTTCAGTTAGTGACTAGTAAATCCTAGTTAGGAGTCAGTTACATTCAGTTACATTTAGTTAACTCCAGTCATTGATTGATTTCATGTGGGAAGGCGCAATTCCTCACCTACCACATTCAGTTAGGCTAGTTAACTGATTCTAACGGACTGTTGCACTCATTGAGGCAACTGGGGATAACTAGTTGAGCTCCGATAATGATTTAGACATGTCCAGTGATCCATGCAGTAAGGTAAATTCAAATCAATTTGAATTCATCTCTCATGCATTCGAATTGACTAGTTATGAATACCAGTGTATTACATTGTAATTAATTATCCAATTACTTTTGATTAATGAAATCATTCACAGTTGCAAGTCATTTTTGCACTGTTTCATTATTCAATTTCTAAGTAAATTGTATGATATATCATGTGAGTTGTGTGTTGTTCCAAAGCTCTATGTGCTCAATTTAATATGGCATCAGAGCCTCGGCAGCACAAGGAACTTCTCCTTTCTACAGATCTCATGCTGGATCAAAATTGCTCCTTCCAGCTCTGCACCAGAAGCGGCAAGTTTACCACAGAAACCATAAGCAAAGGAACCGTTGATCAAGATTTATTGATTAACTAATATGGGTGTGATGAAAAATTTAAAAGTGAAGGCTATCTAACCTTACAGTGCCCCTTTTTTTATTTTGTAGGTACAACATCGAATGGATTCATTAGTTCCTCTTCTCACCCCATTCACAAGATATTCAGAATGGAAGTTGAATATGATTGCATATCTCAAGACACAATATCTCTATGAGGTGTCTATTGGACTTGGTAAAGAGTCTTATGATAATGAGAATTACTGGCTAACTGACGGTGATGCATCCTTTGGAGCAATAGGTCTATCCATTTCTCCTAGATTGTGCTACCTCACTAAATATTTTGAATACCCAAAGGATCTGTGGACAAAATTGGAAAGAAACTTTGGAAAGCATAGTGAGGATCATAATAGCACTTTGGAGAGCACATGTTATCAAGAATTCTCAACCAATGCGGACACTGCTTGTTCCTCTGCAATGTAAATGACAACTACAGAACAAAAAGAAACAACAACATATCCTTTCCTTGAATAATTAAATCAACTAACATGAAACAAAATATACCTCAACCTTGGATCTGCTTATGTTTTCTCTATAAAGTCCTTGTAATGATTCAGTATCTACAAAATAGATCACAAGACAAAAAAACAAGATGAGAGCATCATGATAAATTGACTATTCATATTGGTGATCAAGGAATCCAATAATATCTAATTATAATCAATACAATCAAATATATGAAATGGAAATGTATTTGTATTAATATATGGATGAGAAAGAAGTACAAAAAAAATCCTTGATGTCGATGGCTTCGATCTCAACAAGAGTGTCTACAATATCCTATGACTATGAATACCTCTCCAAACACAAGCTAACTCTACTTTGCCTCTGATTCAGACTTCAAGCTAGGATAGAATGAGATGACTTGGAAAAAGGATAGAATGAGATCCCTACAGCTGAGGGAGGAAAATTCCACCTCTTCTAGGCATATAGGAACTAATCCCATGGAGGCTTCCACATGGGATTAGCAAAAATGACAGAGGCACAGATATAGGATTTTTTTCAAAGGAAGGAGACAACAACGCTTATGGGTGAACTGAGGCAAGTGCCATTGATGCTCTGTGCAAAGAACATGAAGGCACCCTCCCTTCTAGGTATGTGAAAAAAGGGACCAACTTGACTCAAACCAGGATTGCTGGGAGGTTGACAATGTCAAAACCCCAAATTTTCACAAAAATTTAAAATTTTGAAATAACGTAAAATGCTGGAACTACGGTTCACTAACACCTAAAGGTTAGCAATAAAAGAAACAGTTAATAGATTAGTTTTACATAATCTCAGTTAGGTTAACTCAGCAGTTTCCTTTTGAAACAATATTAAGTTTAACTTGCACATTATTTCTACTTTCAGTTTACTGATGAGTTTTATTTATGACAAGTAGGTGGAATCTGAATTTGAATGTGGGGCTTACTTAGCATTTATGCTAACGCAGAAAGATTACTTGTTCTTACAGGTTTTACAGGTATGATTGAACGAATAATGCTTTAAATTTCATAAAGTATCCAGCAGTATTTCTTTTTGCAATTACGAGCTTAGTAAATAAGTTGTTATATTTCAAACCACTTCCGTGAGGTAAAAACAGTTTTGTTTCCTTTAGTTGTTCTTGTAAATGAAATACAAGTAATTGAGTTTCTTTCTTTGATGTGAGTAGCGATAGTAAAATATTTTCATGGCTCTCAACTTGTGATCTTAGTTGCAAACAACTTCTACTTTAGTGTGCATAACCTGTAATGTTATAATGATTGTTTTAACAACATTTATACATTATCAACTTATATTATTAGTATAATCAATTGTTCAACATTTATCTTCTACAAGGAAGCTTATTGCTTGTAAAGTTCTTAACATTGCGTTGAACCATGTGGGTCTAAATACTTTAGACTCCAGAAGGATTATTCCAATTTAGTTTCTTATTTTTCTATAATACTTCTCTTGTATTAAGTTATTATCCACAAATAGTTTACCGAGGTTGATACTTTCGAGAAAGATCGACTTACTAATCCATGGTAAGCACCAGATATTTTGTATAATCCTAAAACCATTTTACTATTCAAAAGACATGGTAAAAATAATAGCAAATGCCATGTTGATAAAATAACTAAAATCTATTAAAGTCTCGTTGACATGAGCTATGTAAAAGAATTTATAAAAGTGTTCGTATATTACACTTAGCCAATTTCATAGTTTTGCTACCAACTGATTTATTGGTTTCTATGAGACTTATAAACATGCATAAACTATCTTGTTTATTAGACATACAAGTTTATAATTAATTGAAAGTTATAAACAAGTATAAATAGAGTTCATGATTCTACTTAATACTAGGTTGTGAAATTTTATAAATGTCACAACTTGAATTGTTGTTAGAAACAAGATTAGCCATGTATAGACTATAATGTTTTCTACATATCGAAAACTATAGTTTTCTAGGTGGTTCTAAAACCTTTTACTTGGCATCTCCCAAATAACACATGATTTCTACACAAATCAAGGTCAACATTAAGAACAAGGTTTACCAATATCCATATTGTATTATCGATGCTACGATATATTGGACATATGGTTAACGATGATCTAAGTTTCTATGCATGAATTATTTCTAGAAAAACTAAAGTTTAAAAGGTGACACCGGTTGCTAGGTCAACGTATAGTTTAACGTGGTTATATTTGGTACTAAACTATCATACCATATATTATGTGGTGTAATCGAATACATTGTAATAACAAGGTTTTATGCAATGTTCTCAATGATCAAATAATTGTTTATCATTGTAATGCAGGTAACTATTGCAATGACCCACTGCATGGTTAAAAATTATCGTGACCACGTGGTATTCTCTTAGCCAAGTGTTGGAAATATATAAATCATTGTAACCCTACTCTTTGTTATTTCCCTCCGTATTTCTCGGGCCTTCGGGCAGCTCTGCAACCATTCTCATGGCGGCCATGTTACCCTACTATTTGCTAGTTGTGCTCCGAGGCCTGGTTTAAATCATTTCAGTCTACATCATTCATTATCAAACTCTTTTTGTGAAATGTGAGTGTTATCTCTGCAAGGGTTTGTAGAGATTCATGGCATAAGGCTTACAGCCTGTAAGTGGCTCCTTGCTTGTTCCTCCATGGCCTTCCCTTACAGAGATAGTTTTTTAAGATTTTCTTGCTGTTGTTACAGCATTTCCCTCATTGTAGGGTTTGAGAGTCTCGTTTTTCACGCCTTGCATTGTTGGTGATAGCTCCAGCTTCGTTGTCTAGTTCATGCATGGCCATTGCCCATACTTGTTCTTGCTACTACTGTCAATGGCTTGTACATGAGTCTCCATCGTCTCTGTCATTGCGAGTATGAAGGTTTGGATTCTTTTTATGCTGGTGGCGGTGCTACTATTCCTTCGTGGCTCTATAACCTCCACTTCCAGGTAACGTAATAATTTTAAAGTTTTTAAAACTAAACCTTATTTCAGTATATGGTTCTGAAATTATATTTTAATTAAACTTAGGTTTTCCTCTTTGCAAGTGACAGTTTGTTCATCCCTTGGCATAAACACTTCAAGAAAAGGAATAGCACTATGGCTACGGGAAAGTCCTGGTTATCAATGGCATTCCCTGCTTGTGCAGTCCTTAAGGGACAGTTTCCAGTTGGAAAGTTACGACCTGGTTGTTACCCTTCATGGGTTACAGTTCTTCAGATTACTAGTTTTTGGTTTTTGTTAAACCCTTACTTCCAGCAGGGTACTCTGGCTCAAGCTGTGACTTGTATATGTTTGTTTTCTTGTTTTTGTACAATGTTATGTTAATAGCCTTTGCGGCCTGTCAAGACATACACAATTTAGTTTAAAGCATATAAATTTTCCCTTTTGAGCTCGAACTCAGTTTAATTTTAAGAACTTAAGGTAGTTTTGTAAACTAGGGTTTTTACCCTTATTCTCCTGTGTAATAGAAATTTTTGCTGTATAATGCTTATTTTGCATTAATAATATTGTTAATGGTTTTTAAGAATGCTATACCATCATGTTATAATTATTTACTTACAGGCTCAGATATTCAAGCTAGGGTTTCCTGTAGGTAACCCTTGTGTAAAATTCTTCAATTTGTTTCTTAAGTTTCAGTTACTTCATTTTAATTGATTTATTTGTTGTTTACAGATGAATAGTGTGTACTTCCATTTATTTTACTGTGGTGGTTTCTTTACTGTCTTTAAATGACTATAAAAATATACAATAGTTTAGTTGTTGAATAATAATTAATCCAAAAACTTGGATTATCATTTAAATGATTGTTATTTACAAATATGGTTGTTATTAGGGTTTCGACCCTGTACTTTCTTTTACAAGTAAATTTTGTTTATAATAGTTAAAAGAATTAGTTCTTTTATAAATAACATTTATTAAATATTATTTACCATCGTATTCTAGTTGTTTCCATTTAATAAAATATAGATAGGGTTATTAAAGTTCTTTGTTAAGATGCTCTTCATCTCTGTATTTAATTTTTCTATAAAAAATAATTATGCTAGTAATACCCTACTTGAAGTACGAATATTTGTAGATAAAGTGAGTTATTATTAACAGTAAATAAGCTAAGTATATCAGACTTAAATCTTACTTAGCAGAATAAAATAAGTGTTTTATCTAAGTTATTTCTACTGCCTCTGTTATAGGTTAATAGTATGATTTACAAAATAAAATACTGTGTATAAGTAATAACTTATCTACTTGAATAACTTGTTAATATAATAACCTGCTATCTGTAAAGTATTATGGCTATTTCTTTTCTAGCATTCTTACAACAACAATCTGGTTAAATAACAAACCTAACTAACGGGATATTGTTCTTCTCTGATAACAAATTACATACAAAAATAGATTACTCTGATATTATGATATGCATGATACATCTATTCATTTCAGATTTCTATCATATCCTTCATCTATTTAAAATACACTTCCTGTGCTGGAGTACGGTCTGGTCCATTCCATATGTGGAAAAACGAAGGTTAGGATTATTTTTCATCTATTTCAGATTCATTCTTTCAAATAACTAAAAGATTATTAACTCTAACAGTTCTAAACTAAACTTTTAACATTCACTAATCAGTCAGACTCACATTTAAACATTTAACCCAATAAAATAAAAGACTGTAGAACCTGATTAAGCTGGACAACAATAGCATTGGGAGGTTTTTCCTCCCTACCAACTCCTAGAGAGTGCTCAAACAATGTCTCCTCAGGACCCTCGAGCCTGTTCCTGGTCTCCTTGGTTGAGAACTAATGGAGCAAGAAAACAATATACTAGTCCAATGACTTAGTAATCACTCTGCACTCACTAGTAAGATCCTTCAGCTAAAAAGCTGCACTAGATCACTTTTGTAGTTAACCCCTCAAACACCTTCCACAAATTCCCTTGCCATTGAAATCCTCTAAAGTACATTTACCTGAATGATCACTTCCCTGGAATGAGTAGCCTCAGCGCTCTTCAATGAGAATTATTATCAAGATTTCCTAGGTCTTTTGGGTCAGTTATCATTAATTGATCCTCCTGCTCTGATCCCACTTTCTTGGGGGATCATGACCCCAAATGTAGGGAGGTTGCCACCTACAATAGTTGGAATTGTTTGAGGATGCTACCACATGTCTATTTTCTCTCCACCCAGTCTCCTCCACCAACTTGACTAGTAAATACTCTTTTAATAGCTCTCCCAAGCTGTTGTCTCCACTTTTATTTATTTATAATTAAAATATTCAGAATTACATTCAATACCCTTGACTTTGTTGAGTCATCAATTAGAACTTAGCATAAAATTAAACATATTGTCTTGAAATAAAATCAAATATGATAATATAATTTTTACAAAATTGGGGCATGTGACATACACACCCCCTTAGAACATAACATCGCCCTCGATTTTATTTATTCTTCATCCTCAAAATTCCCCTGGAACAGAATTGGATATGCATCCCACATATTACTTTCCAACTCCCAAGTGGCTTCCTCTGGACTAAGGTTCTTCCATTGCACCTTCGCCTGTCCAATGGTGCGGTTCCGAAGTGTGATCTCCCTCTGCCTGAGGATACAGTCCGGTTCCACCAAAAAATATCCTTCTGGTTCCACCTGTACATCATTCCAGTTAACAACATGAGTAGCATCATGAACATATTTCTTTAATACATAAATGTGAAAAACATTATGTACTCTTAAATTTGGTGGTAATGCTAATTGATAAGCTACTTGTCCAATCCTTGACAGGATTTCAAATGGACCACAGTAACGAGGTGCCAATTTTGCACAACTCCCCAATATCAGAAAGCTCTTTTTGGGCCTTACCTTGATGAACACATGTTCACCTACCTGAAACTACTTTGGAGTTCTTTTTAAGTCTGCTTGACTTTTCTACCAATCCTATGCAACCTTCAAATTTCCTTGCACTTGTTTTACAATTTATTCCATTTCTTTTAACAGTTCAGGACCTAATACCAATCTATCCATAGGATTACTCCAAGAGATAGGAGTATTACATTTTCGTCCATATAAAATTTCAAAAGGACTAAATCTGGTTGATGTTTGATAATTATTATTATAAGAAAATTCTACCAGATGCAAATAATCCTCCCATTTGTCTGGATGGTCTTTCACATACATTCTTAATAGATATTCCAGTACTTGATTTACCCTTTCAGTTTGTCCATCTATTTGAGGATGGAATGAAGTACTAAAATTTAATGTAGTGTTTAACCCTTTAAACAAATACTTCCAAAAGTTTCCTGTAAATTTAGGATCTCTATCTGAGATTATGACTTTTTGTACTCCATGCAACCGGAAAATCTGTTTTAGAAAAATATCAGCTATGTTTGTAGCTTTATAAATAGTTTTAACAGGTATAAAATGAGCTTCTTTTCTTAACTTATCAACTACTACCATGATAGAATCATTTTGATTTTGATTTCTAGGAAGCCCAGTAATAGAATCTAGACTAATTATCTCCCATTTCCAGCTAGGAATGGGTAATGGCTGAAGTAATCCAGTTGGGTGTTGATGTTCAGTTTTCATCTGCTAACATTCAAAACACTTAGCAATATATTATGCTACTTTAGTCTTCATATTTGGCCAAAGATACTATTTTCTTAACATAGTTATAGTCTTTTGATAACCTGGATGACCTGAGTATGGATTTTTATGAATTTCATTCAGAATTAATAGTTTAAATTTAGGTACGTTAGGTACATACATTCTGTCTTTATACAATAAAAATTCTTTTGCATTTAAACTGTAACCTTTACTTAAGATTTCTGTTGGATTTTCTTTAGTTTTTGCTTGTAAACTTTGGTAAATTTCATCTTGTTCTAATCCTTCTTTAAGCTGTTCATCCAAATATGTAGCATAAGTGCTGATAGCTGCTGCAAAATTCTTCCTTGCATTCCTACTTAATGCATCAGCAACTTTATTTTCTTTACCTTTTATGTGCTGAATTTCAAAATCATACTCACTTAAGAAAGCTAGCCACCTAGCTTGTCTGGCATTTAAATTAGGATGATCTAACAGATATTTCAATCCTTTATTATTAGTCATTAAAATAAATTTTCTACCAATTAGGTGATGTCACCACATTTTTAAAGCGTGAATAACAGCTACTAATTCCAGATCATAAGTTGCATAATTATTTTCATGAACTTTTAAATTTCTAGACTCATAGAAAATAACATGCCCTTCTTGAGTCAGAACACCACCTAATCCATCATTGCAGGCATCAATGCACACTACAAATTCTTTATTAGGATCAACTATTCTTAAAATAGATGCACTGGTTAATAAAGTTTTTAACTTTTTAAAGCTTTCCTCACATTTCTGATTCTAGAAAAACTTCTTTCCCTTCTTTTGCAAGGAAGTTATCAGATTTGCAATTCTCGAAAAACTTTCAATGAACCTCCAGTAGTAACCGATAATGCCCATGAAATATCAAACATCCATCACATCCTTAAGAACTAGCCAATATTCGATTACTCTTATCTTTTCAGGATCTACTGAAATACCTTCCTTGGTCACCACATGACCAAAGTACTGAATCTTGTCCTTGAAGAAATCACATTTACTAAACTTTGCGAAGAGTTGATGATCTCACAACTCTTGCAAAACAATTTTTAGATGTTCTTTATGTTCTTCTTCAGTTTTTGAATAGATTAGAATTTCGTCGATAAACATGACCACAAACTTATCTAAATACTTATGCATAACGTTGTTCATTAAACATGTGAAAACATCTTGGCATTAGTAATCCCGAATGGCATGACGACAAATTCGTAATGACCATATCTAATTCTGAAAGCTATCTTAAAGATGTCTTCATCTTTAATCCTTACTTGATGATATCCAGACCTTAAATCTATTTTCGAGAACACCGTGGCTCCATGCAATTGATCAAACAGATCATCTATGCAGGGCAATGGGTATCAATTTTTAATAGTCATCTTATTCAACTAACGGTAATCTATGCAAAGTCGCATGGTTTCGTCCTTTTTCTTAACAAAGATGACAGGTGCCCACAGGGAGACACACTTGGTCAAATATACTTTTTATCAATTATTTCTTTTAATTGAGATTTGAATTCATTAAGTTCAATTATGTTCATTCAATAAGGGGCCTTTGATCTAGGTACTGCACCAGGTACTAGCTCAATGGTGAAATCCAAATCCCTTTTCGGAGGTAGTCCCGGAATTTCTTCAGGGAATACATCAACATACTCTCTTAAGAGTGGTATGTCTTCCACTTTTAATTTATCTATTTTAATTAGACTCTCTTCATCAGTTATTGTTACTACATAAGCTTTACATCCCTTCCTAACAGCTCTCTTAAGCTGTAGGGAAGAAATCTACCTTATGGTGGTTTTTCTAGGGATTCCTTTTACACTTACTGGTTTTCTGTCACTGTTTAAACATGTGAAGGTTTTATAATAACAATTTAGAATTACTCTATGTTGTTCTAACTAGTCTATACCAATCAGCAAATCATAAGAACCAAGAGGCAATACATTAAGTTTGACAACAGTTTCAAAATGATCCATAACTACTGCACATTCTTTCACAAAACAAGTTACCTTTCTTTTAGCACCAGTGGCTAACTGAACTAACCAAGAATTCTCAAATTTTTCAACAGATAACTTACATTTTTTTACCATTTTAGGTGCAATATAATTGAGACTAGCTCATGGATCAATCAAAGTAGTTACAGGGTTCTGATTTATCATACCTTCTACTTCCACCATGGAAGTTTGATATTATGCTTGTCGATTCTCCAAGGCTGCGTTGATTCTGAGAATGGCCCTCGCTAGTTCCCCAATGGTTATCTCTCCTGTATGGTATGAATATTGCTAGCAGTATTCTTTTGATTGGGACAAACTGAAGCATAGTGTGGGCCATTACACTCCTAGCACTTGATAGGATCTTTGTGCTCAAATTTCTTGGTAAAGTTTCCATGATTATTAGCAAATTCCTTACCCTTAGAATTATTCTGATTGATGGGCGTATTATTCTTATTTCCTTGGAAGTTCTTATTATGAGGATAATTTATGGCCTTATTGTTCTTATAATTTCTGTTGGGCACAAAATCCTTCTTTTTTTGTTCATACTGGTTATTATTTTTCTTGGCTTTCCAGTTGGCCAAGCTTTCCTTCTTCCGATTCTATTCAAAATAGAAGTTAGCCTTCCTCAGCTTCTTCCAAATTCTTTGGGTTTTCATATTCAATCATGTCCTTAATATGATAAGGTAGACAGCTAAGGAATCGGTGTACCTTTGGTTTCTCATCTACAAGGTATGGCACATAGCTAAGTAGACTTAAGAACTTGCTGTTCAGATCTTTCATTGTCATTGATCCTAACTTCAGCTCATAAAATTCTTTTGCTCTCTCCTCATAATATTTCTCAGACAAAAATTTCTTTTTAAAATACCTCTTAAAGGTACTCCAGTTTACATTTTTCCCTTTTATTCCCTTAACTCTTTTCAAGTCCTTCCACCAAATGTCAGCCTTTCCTGAGAGGTTATAAATAGCCATTCTAGCCTTTAACTTGTTAGAATAGTTATATATTTGGAAGTACTTCTTCATCCTAGATAACTAGGATTCAGCTTCCTCCCCCTTCTCAGTATCTCCATTGAAGGTTGGTGGTTTTATCTTTTTAAATTCCCCGAAAATATCCTCATAAGGTTTGTATTTCCTCTTTTTAGTGTACATATTATCATTACTACTGTCACTAGTAGAATGGTAATTTTGTTGTTCACCAAACACCTCAGAAGATGAACTACTTTCAGTTTTAGTATGATTCATATTTTTAGATTTATGTTGATGACTTGTATCTTCTGATTCTGTTCTTCTACCCCTACCCTCAGTTTGAAACTTTTTAGTTAAGATCTGATTCAGCTCTTCTTGAGCCCTCAGAATCCTTTCATTTTCTCGCTTTACAGACTCCATTTCAGATTTTAGGTCTTTTACAGTTTGTAACAATTCTGAGGAATTGGTAGTTAAATCCTCTGGTATAGGATCTCTTCGTAAATTACCTAGTTGAGTAACTAGAGATTCCTCCTCTGCATATTCTTCCAGCCTTTCCATACCTGTCTGTTAAACTTCAGAAAACAATTTCTCTATTGAATAACATTTAAAAGGAAATACGTCAGCATAATAAATCAATTTACTGTTTTCTAAAAGCTAGTTGGGCTTCATCAAGGCCTAGTGTTTCAACCTTGTGCTCTGATACCACATGTCAAAACCCCAAATTTTCACAAAAATTTAAAATTTTGAAATAAGTAAAATGATGGAACTGTAGTTCACTAACACCTAAAGGTTAGCAATAAAAGAAACATTTAATAGATTAGTTTTACATAATCTCAGTTATGTTAACTCAGTAGTTTCCTTTTGAAACAAGATTAAGTTTAACTTGTGCATTATTTCTACTTTCAGTTTACTGATGAGTTTTATTTATGACAAGTAGGTGGAATCTGACTTTGAATGTGGGGCTTACTTAGCATTTATGCTAACGCAGAAATATTACTTGTTCTTACAGGTTTTACAGGTATTATTGAATGAATAACTCTTTAAATTTCATAAAGTATCCAGCAGTATTTCTTTTTGCAATTACGAGCTTAGTAAATAAGCTGTGATATTTCAAACCACTTCCGTGAGGTAAAAATAGTTTTGTTTCCTTTAGTTATTCTTGTAAATGAAATATAAGTAATTGAGTTTCTTTCTTTGATGTAAGTAGCAACAGTAAAATATTTTCTTGTCTCTCAACTTGTGATCTTAGTTGCAAGCAACTTCTACTTTAGTGTGCATAACCTGTAATGTTATAATGATTGTTCTAACATCATTTATACATTATCAACTTATATTATTAGTGTAACCAACTGTTCAACATTTATCTTCTACAAGGAAGCTTACTGCCTGTAAAGTTCTTAACATTGCGTCAAAACATGTGGTTCTAAATACTTAAAACTCCAGTAGGATTATTCTAATTCAGTTTCTTATTTTTCTATAATACTTCTCTTGTATTAAGTTATTATCCACAAATAGTTCACTGAGGTTGATGCTTTCGAGAAAGATCGACTTACTACTCCATGCTAAGCACCAGATATTTTGTATAATCCTAAAACCATTTTGCTATTCAAAAGACATGGTAAAAATAATAGCAAATTCCATGTTGAGAAAATAACCAAAATCTATTAAAGTCTCGTTCACCTGAGCTATGTAAAATATTTTATAAAAGTGTTCGTATATTACACTTATCCAATTTCATAGTTTTGCTACCAATTGATTTATTGGTTTCTATGAGGCTTATTAACATGCATAAACTATCTTGTTTATTAGACATACAAGTTTATAATTTATTCAAAGTTATAAACAAGTATAAAATAGAGTTCATGATTCTACTTAATACTAGGTTGTGAAATTTTATAAATGTCACAACTTGAATTGTTGTTAGAAACGAGATTAGCCATGTATAGACTATAATGTTTTCTACATATAGAAAACTATAGTTTGCTAGGTGGTTATAAAACCTTTTACTTGGAATCTCCCAAATAACACATGATTTCTACACAAATCAAGGTCAACGTTAAGAACAAGGTTTACCAATATCCATATTGTATTATTGATGCTACGATATATTGGACATATGGTTAACGATGATATAAGTTTCTGTGCATAAATTATTTCGAGAAAAACTAAAGTTTAAAAGGTGGCACTGGTTGCTAGGTCAACATATAGTTTAACGTGGTTATTTTTGGTACTAAACTACCATACCATATATTATGCGGTGTAATCGAATACAATGGAATAACAAGGTTTTTATGCAACGTGCTCAATGATAAAATAATTGTTTATCATTGTAATGTAGGTAACTATTGCAACGACCCACCGCATGGTTAAAATTATCATGACCACGTGGTCTTCTCCCGGCCAAGTGTTGGAAATATATAAATCGTTGTAGCCCTACTCTTTTTTATTTCCCTCCGTAGTTCTTGGGCCTTCGGGCCACTCTGTAATCATTCTCATGGCAGCCATGTTACCCTACTGCTTTCTAGTTGTGCTTCGAGTCTTGGTTTAAATTGTTTCAATCTACATCATTCGTTCTCAAACTCTCTTTTTAAACTGACAGTATTATCATTGCAAGGGTTTGTAGAGAGTCGTGGCATAAGGCTTACAGCCTGTAAGTGGTTCGTTGCTTGTTCCTCCGTGGCCTGCCCTTGCAGAGATAGTCTTTTAAGATTTTCTTACTGTTGTTATAGTATTTCCCTCATCATAGGGTTTGAGAGTCTCGTTTTTCATGCCTTGCATTGTTGGTGACAGCTCCAGCTTCGTTGTCTACTTCATGTGTGGTCGTTTCCCATACTTGTTCTTGCTATTGTTGTCAGTGGATTGTACATGAGTCTCTGTTGTCTCTGTCATTGCGAGTATGAAGGTTTGGATTCTTTTTACGCTGGTTGCAGTGCTATTGTTCCTTCGTGGCTCTATAACCTCCACTTCCAGGTAACGTAATAATTTTAAAGTTTTTAAAACTAAACCTTATTTCAGTATATGGTTCTGAAATCATATTTTAATTAAACTTAGGTTTTCCTCTTTACATGTGACAGTTCGCTCATCCCTTGGCAGAAACACTTCAAGAAAAGGACCGGTCCTCTGGCTACGGGTAAGCCCTGGTTATCAATGGAATTCCCTGGTTGTGAACTCCTTAAGGGACAGTTTCCAGTTGGAAATTTACGGCCTAGTTGTTACCCTTCATGGGTTATTGTTCTTCAGATTACTAGTTTGGTTTTTGTTAAACCCTTGATTCAAGCAGGGTACTCCAGCTCAAGCTGTGACTTGTATATGCTTGTTTTCTTGTTTTTGTACAATGTTATGTTAATATCCTTTGCATCCTATCAAGCCATACACAGTTTAGTTTAAAGCATAGAAATTTTCCCTTTTGAGCTCGAACTCTGTTTAATTTTAAGCTCTTAAGGTAATTTTGTAAAATAGGGTTTTTACCCTTATTCACCTGTGTAATAGAAATTTTTGTTGTATAATGTTTATTTTGCATTAATAATATTGCTAATGGTTTTTAAGAATGTTATACCATCATGTTATAATTATTTACTTACAGGCTCATATATTCGAGCTAGGGTTTCCTGTAGGTAACCCTTGTGTAAAATTCTTCAATTTGTTTCTTAAGTTTTAGTTACATTATTTTAATTGATTTATTTGTTGTTTACAGATGAATAGTGTGTACTTCCAGTTATTTTACTGTGGTGGTTTCTTTAATGTCTTTAAAGGACTATAAAAATCTACAATAGTTTAGTTGTTGAATAATAATTAATCCAAAATCTTGGATTATCATTTAAATGATTGTTATTTACAAATATGGTTGTTATTAGGGTTTCGACCGTGTACTTTCTTTTACAAGTAAATTTTGTTTATAATAGTTAAGAGAATTAGTTCTTTTATAAATAACATTTATTAAATATTATTTACCATCGTATTCTAGTTGTTTCTATTAAATAAAATACATATAGGGTTATTAAAGTTCTTTGTTAAGATGTTCTTAATCTTTGTATTTAATTTGTCTATAGAAATTAATGATGCTAGTAATACCCTACTTGAAGTACGAATATTTGTATATAAAGTCATTTATTATTAACAGTAAATAAGCTAAGTATATCAAACTTAAATCTTACTTAGCAGAATAAAATAAGTTTTTTATCTAAGTTATTTATACTTCCTCTGTTACAGGTTAATAGTATGATTTACAAAATAAAGTACTGTGTAAAAGTAATAACTTATCTACTTGAATAACTTGTTAATATAGTAACCTGCTATCTGTAAAGTATTATGGCTATTTCTTTTCTAGCATTCTTACAACAACAATCGGGTTAAACAACAAACCTAACTAAAATGATATTGTTCTTCTCTGATAACAAATTACATACAAAAATAGATTACTTTGATATTATGATATGCATAATACATCTATTCATTTCATATTTCTATCATATCCTTCATCTATTTAAAGTACACTACCTGTGCTGGAATACGGTCTGGTCCATTCCAGATGTGTAAAAACGCAGGTTAGGATTATTTTTCATCTATTTCATATTCATTCTTTCAAATAACTAAAAGATTATTAACTCTAACAGTTCTCAACTAAACTTCTAACATTCACTAATCAGTCAGACTCACATTTAAACATTTAACACAATAAAATAAAAGACGGTATAACCTGATTAAGCTGGACAACAACAGCATTGGGAGGTTGTTCCTCCCTACCAACTCCTAGAGAGCACTGAAACAACGTCTCCTCCGGACTCCCGAGCATGTTCCTAGTCTCCTTGGATGAGAACTAGTCGAGCAAGAAAACAATATACTAGTCCAATGACTCAGTAATCACTCTGCACTCAGCAGTAAGATCCTTCAGTTGAAAAGCTGCACTAGATCACTTTTGCAATTAACACCTCAAACACCTTCCACAAATTCCCTTGCCATTGAAATCCTCTGAAGTAAATTCACCTGAATGATCACTTCCCTGGAATGAGTAGCCTCGGCTCTCTTCAATGGGCATTATTATCAATATTGCCTAGGTATTTTGGGTCAGTTGTCATTAATTGAGCAACCTGCTCTGATCCCACTTTCTTGGGGGATCATGACCCCAAATGTAGGGAGGTTGCCACCTGCAACAGTTGGAAGTGTTTGAGGATGCTTCCACATGTCTATTTGCTCTCCACCTAGTCTCCTCCACCAACTTGACCAGTAAACACTCTTTTAACAGTTCTCCCAAGTTGTTGTCTCCACTTTTATTTAATATAATTAAAATATTCAGAAGTACATTCAATACCCTTGACTCTGCTGAGTCATCAATTACAACTTAGCATAAAATTTAACATATTGTCTTGAAATAAAATCAAATATGATAATATTATTTTTACAAAATTGGGGCATGTGACAGACAGGAAATATGAAATTCTCTTGAAGGCTGACAAGCAGTGTGATATTTCTAGATGCAACGGAATGCCCTCAAAACTATGATGCTAGAAGGAAGTTATAGGTGAAATACTTTGCAATTTTTTTGTCTGATATAAAGGAAAAGAGAGATAGACTCATATAGGACCAGTAACTGACTCTATCCCATCAAATCACAGTTGTGGACCAATACACTGCAGATATATGATGATGACCATGTCATGGCTACCAATAATACACCATAGATCTATGAATAACATCTATAAGAGGTAGGACATAGCTAAAAAATATACAAAGTATATCTATGTCTTTCAACCTTAGATATGGAACACAGCCACCAAACATATAATGTGGATCCATGTCATGACTCTACATGATCTCCAAATGAAACCTGATCATAGGCAATTACGATGGTAGCCTAACCACTCAAGGTCTTCATTTCGATCCCCAAATGATATGAATCTAACCATGTGATTACAATGTCTTGACGTTGAACATGGTACAAACCACTTGATTACCAGTCAATGATGTAAACTGTTAACAAGTGCGAGGGAAACCACCATTGATGTCAATGATTACCAAGGTATCTCAGTACATACCATCGAATGTGAATAAAGGAATTGGAATCAAACACTCGATGAGATATTTCAATCAAGAGTTAATGATGTAAACTCATGTTGACAACGAGGTAACCTTCCATTAAGGCATGCAGGCCTAAGGTAATTTCTCGGTTTCTAGGTCTAATTCCTGGATAAAGATTTGGAGTTGACATGAATAGACTTGTCAAAGGAGGGCCATGATGATTCCCACATCAATGACACGAAACTAGGAACAACAGTTGTTTTGAAGTAACTTGACTAACTCAGACATGACTAAATCTTAAGGACAACTGAAGTTACTGATGAGTTATTTTTTTGGGAGAGTAATCCTTTGAACAATTTGATGGAATGACACATGACTTGACAGCATTGAATTAACGAGAATAGAACCAGGTGTAATGAAAGGAATATGACAAAGCATTCTTTGAATTGACTCAAAGGATTTGGATGACTCACAAAAGTGGATCATCTTGGAGACAAGCTGAAAACGCAACTATTTAGATATGCAAATGTAGACACGTGCCATGTTCAAAGGTGGACTATAGAGTACTTCCATAAAAAAAACGAAAACCATTCCCCTTTCCTTTAACTTCCCCACCTCGAAAGGTGAGTGCCTCTTTTCATTTTTATGAGTCCAAAGAGGGTATCAAACACTTGTTAAAGCTCTTCAAATGATGAGTCCAATATCATATTTTTCACGAACCTAAGAAAGGAGGGGTTCATTCCCAAACAGGGTCTCCCATCATTTAGTTTTACGAGTCCGATGAAATCAAACTCATTTGTCATTTCATGTTTAGAGAGTATGAAATGACTAAGAAGAATCCAAAAGGTCCTTTTTCATAAATAAGGCTAGTTGGTCTGAAAAAGAGATAACCTACCCCCAACTATTCGACCGTTCTGATTCTTTTACAAGCGTGAACATAACGAGTTCGCTTGGAAATATTTTTGTGTTTTGAGGAGACTGAAAAGAGCTTAAACATAACTCCCGAAATAGGTTCCATTTTCATAATCCATTTTTAATGAGTCTAAAAAAGCGAAAAAGTATACTCGACACCTTTCTACTAGAATTTTAATGAGCATGTAAAAGTGTAAAACGACGCTCAGTACTTTTTCAATTTTTCTCTAAGCTTGAAAAAGACAAAAATATCTTACATCCTAATCATGACCCAATATTTACCTGAAAAAACTCAAAAAACACCATTAAAAGTCATTTTTCCAAAACTATAGAAAGTAAAAAATAAAAACCCACTTTTAATTAAATAATTTGGATTTCAAAATTAAATAAATTATAATGCAGTTTTGAAAACTCCAAATATTCTATAAATAGAAAGGGTAGGTAAGTTATTTTTACCATTTGCTTTATACCATTGGTGAGTTTTGGTAGTTGGCTTTGATAGCAAGAGTTTCCTCTGGTGATTTTGCAAGAGTCCTTCACTACATTGTTCTTCATTCTCTTTAGAAGAGGTAAGCATTTGATTCTTTCCCCTCCTATGCTTAACAAATGTCATTTTGTTTCTTTTGCATTACTTAAATTCATGCTCTTAAAATGATTTTTATTGTTTAAAAGAAAGATAGATGATATATTTATCATTTGAAATGGTAGGGTTTGGGATTAACCGTCCCAATAGAGGTTTTTGACCATGGTAAAGGGAGAATTTTTTCTCCCCTTAGGGTTTCTAGTCGTCGAGCAGAGCTCCCGACGATGCTCTGTCAAGTTGGGACAGAGGCACTATAGGCGCTCTCTCCACAGCAGACATGCGCTCGGCGCTCTGCAAGCCATAGGCAGCAGTGCCATGGTACTCTATGGGTAAAAGGTAGCAGCGCCGCTGCAGGGACAAAGGGAAACCAAAAACCCTAATTCACCCAAAAAACAATTTTCCATATTTTTCTCCTTGCTTTGCAATTTGTCATTTTATTTTATTTTCTTCTTTTAGCCATGATATGTGTTCTAATTACAAAACTTGCATGTTAGAGGTGCATCATGGTAATTTGGAAGGAAAGAGAACATGAAATTTTAGACAACCAAGCTACTAATGATCTAGCCACTATTAAGGTCCTACAAAACTGTGGGCTTCTGAAGTACTTCTGAGTACCTGACATGAAAGCACATATCTGATTGCTTGAGTATATCATAGATATGTGGGATCCCGACAAGGAACATTTTGTGGTGGGAGTCCATATCCTACCCATAGAGGTTGAGGATATCTATTTTTTGGCCGGTTTATCCATGAGGGGAAGCCAAGCAGTTCTAACCAGGGCTGAAGGAGGAGAAGGCTCCTTGGAGGATATTATTGATCATCATTGTGCCCTATGTATAGAGTCTCAATATGGGAAGCTACGGATTAAGTCCATAGTACATCTTCTCTTGAGGACCGTGGTGTATACTATTAGCAAGGTGGCATGAACTAGGTCTGCCCACCTTACCACTAGGTCACATATGCTATATGATTTTCAATGTATGGAGCCCACTATTTTTAACTAGTGTGAAAGCATGTTGGTGTGTTTAAAGAAACAGTTGAAGAAATTCAAGAGAGGAATGATGACTCTACTGGGGATCAAGGAATCCAATAAAATATAATTACAATCAAATATAGGAAAGGGAAATGTCTTTGTATTAATATATGGATGAGAAATAAGTACAACCAAAAATCCTTGATGTTGATGGCTTCGATCTCAACAAGAATGACTACAATATCCTATGACAACGAAGACCACTCCAAACACAAGCTAACTCTAATTTGCCTCTGATTCAAACTTCAAGCTAGCAGCATAAGGATGCTTTTGCTGGCATCCTTCACTCTCCTCATGAAGGCTTCATTTATAGGCCTAGAACTCAAGAGATGACTTGGAAAAAGGATAGAATGATATCCATGTTGGGCTTAGGGCAGACCTGGGTTCTATACTTTTGTCTTCGCACCAACAAAAGACCCACAGTGTTGGCCCTTTTGGCAACAACCTGTGAACAGGTTGCAGTCTCACCCAAAATAGCTATGGGGTGCCACAGAATCAGGTTTATACAAGAAGAAGAGGGATATTACTGTACCTTTAGCCTTTTAACAAATAATAATCATACATTACAGATCTTTGACATTCACTTATATAGCTTCGCAGTTAGATAAACAAACAGTGTCTTGCTTAACCCTTAACTAGGAATTCACAGTGAAGCTAGTATTTAGCAGTGATCTTACTTATCAGTTATCTACTTATTAATGCATAAAAGAACATAACAGAGACAACACAAAAGAAACACAACACAAGATATAACGTGGTTCACCCCCAGTTTAGGGGCTATGTCCACAGAACTGTGTTTTATTCAACTCTTTACAAAAACCACAGTTCTGATCTACGCACTCAGCTATAGATCCCTTCAATTCCTCAAGCTGTGCACTTAGCTGTAGATCTCTACGCACACAGCTGCAGATCCTCTTAATCACCAAAAACCCTCTGCGCACACAGTTGCAAAGGTCATCCATGCACACAGCTAGGACTTAACCTTTCTTACAAAACTAACCTTAGCTTCGCATCAAATCATCTTACATTAAAAGCCTAACATGACTCTTTTACAAAAGTGCTTATTATTAAAGTGCACTTATTACAAAACCATGGGCTTAAACCATGGGCACCCCGAACCCTAAACCCTGGACTTAAACCATGGGTTAATTACAAAAATAGGGCTTTGACTCAACCCCGACACCCCTAAGACTATTTTGAGTCGTAACTCCGCTTACAAGCTTCCATAAAAACCGCGGAGTTACCAAAATTAAGGACCATTAAGGTGTGCGCCCCAACAATCCCTATAGGTGAGGGAGGTTAATTCCACCTCTTCCAGGCATATAGGAACTAATCCCATGGAGGCTTCCGCATGGAATCTTCCAGAAGCTTTTTTTTCTCATTTTTTGACCACCGGCGCTCTTAGAAAAACTGACAAAAGCACCTATCTAGGGTTCTTTTTAAAGGAAGGAGACAACAACGCTTGTGGGTGAACTGAGGCAAGTGTCATTGGTGCTCTATGCAAAGAACATGAAGGCATCATACCTTCTAGGTATGGGGAAAAAGTGACCAAGTTGACACAAACCAGGCTTGCTGGGAGGTTGGCAGGAAATATGAAATTCTCCTGAAGGCTGACAAGCAGTGTGAGATTTCTAGATGCAACAGCACACCCAGAACCACAAGAGTTATTGATCCAAAATTTTCGGCCTCTACTCTCTCTGTTGAAGTTGTTCAAGATGAAGAAGTAGCAGACTCTTCTACACAGACAATTCAAATTGAAGAAAGTCTCCTTGCAGTGACTCCTTCTCCTGATGCTTTGGAAGTTTGTGAGATATCTGATATCTCATATTATCATATGGCTGATACAGAGGAAGACATTTGAATCTCTAATATTGAATAAAAACACTGTTACACTTATATGCAAATATTTTTCAGTGATTCTCCATTAAATTTTGTGCAAAAATTTGCCAGTGATTACTTCCGAAAGTAAAGAGGAATTTGATTTCTCTCCCTCTAATGTTTCTGTTGGTGTGCAGATAAGTAATAGCTTGGATATTTTGGAAAAAATATCAGATTGCAGGAGTGATTCATTCACTCTCCTTGATATAGATCTTCCAGTAAATTCCTACAGGATTGCATGCACCAATATTCAGAATTTTGAAAAAGGTGAAAACTGTGCATCTACCGTCTCGGTGGACCATACGTTTGGATATGATATGAAATTTATTGGATCTAATATGATATTATTTGGATCTTATATGATATTTCTTGGTTCAATATTTTAGGTTCATGAGCTTTCAGTATGGCTTGTAGTTGTTCTCATCAATTTTGGTGTGAAGAAACAAGTACCGCAAGTCTCCTTCAAAATTGCTACTGGGGATTTGATTTCATTCCACAATTTTGGATCTGATATAAAATTATTTGGATCTGATCTAATATTATTTGGTTCAATTTTATATTCCAAGAGCTTTCAGTCATGTTTGTAGCGTCTCTCGCCAATCTCGGTGTGAAAAATCAAGTATCGCAAGTCTTCTTCAAATTTGTTGCTCGAGATTTGGTGTTAGTTTCCTCTTATGAGGTTGTTGATATTGCATTTTGTGAATCGTTACTTATTTATGAAGATATATAATATTATGGATCTTTTTATCACTCCAGGAAACTCCTCTAGGTTGTAGCTTGAGGATGCCTGGTAACTTAAATTGTTTTTTAGGATTTTTCTGAATTGGATCAAGTTGGATAACCTATATAACCTCTCACTCTCAAGACATGCATGAGGCTCACTCAATCACAAGGATTTTAGTTACAACTTGTTCAGTAGTTTTCCAAAAAGAGTGTAGGGATGGAGAACCCACCAAGCTAGCAGAATTACACACATAACACATGCATATAAATGGCTAAATCCTGTTGAGGATGGTGTTTATAAATCAAATATCACTAAATAACCAATAGGATGACAGCTATCAGCCCTTTAATAAATCCACAAATTACCTAAATGCACATTCAGGCAATAAACATAGTAAAGAAAGAAATGGCTGAACAAATCACAACAAAAGAGCTTATACTTAGAATAAACCAGATGAGACGCTTAATAATGGAACAGGCTCATAAATCCCCAGAGTCGAACCTTTATTAATCAAATAATCATGGGCTTTATAGCCTTTTACAAAATTTACAGATCCTCAAAATCAGATTTGTTTACACAAAAAATAATTGAAAGTAATAGTTTTTCTAGATTAGGACTTCAAACCCTTGCTAACTATTTGTTCATCTACTATGAAGATCTAGTTCACTGAGTGGTCCTTTAATGATTTAAGTGGTCGTTGATCATTCCCACTGCTGGTTCACTGTGAAAATGACGTCAATAGTCAGTGTATCAGCGTTTAACTGAAGTGCCCTATCTTGTTCAATCCACCCAAAACCTTTTTAACTTTGTTTCCGTAGTCACTGATCGGAAGCCTTTTATTCTATCACATTGGTGCCCTAAGCCTGACTGCTTCTGTAGTTTAGGCGCTCCAATTCCCAACTATTTTTGCATTTTACTTCTTACCTCCGCCGTCACCGATCGAGGGTTTTTTCCTTGAGCTCGTCAGTGCTCTAAATCTCTATGCTACCGCTCTTCACCTTTAGCTCATCGGCGACCGGGATATTTATCTTCTGTGCCATTGGTGCCCTAAGTCTCAGTGCTATCTCTATTTCAGTGCTCCAATTCCCTAGTGTCGCGACAGCTTCTTCATCAGTGGTCAGGAGCTGTAGTAAATAATACATCAGAACCTTTATCTGAACGTGGCCATAATTTCAAAGGTGAAATGAACCAAATAAAACCCTACCGGAATTTGATTGACGATGTGTGAATCAGAGATTTAGTCTTTTGTGCTGCCGACACTATGGAGGATTTTAGTCTTAAATTCGTTAATCTGTAGTTCTCATCTTTCCCGATCGTCGATGATTTCTCATTGTTGCACTATCGAAATGATTTTCTATCAATTGATTGGAATCCTTGTATGTTTGTCTTCCGCAGTTTTGGCCCCTTAGCTGACTATATCACCGATACATTAGTGTTTTTCAAATTCCAAACTACTTTCATCGCTATCGGAGGTGAGTAGGAGTTTCCATTGGAGCCTTTAATCATTCTCTTATCCACAGTTGCATCTCCTTAGTGGATTATTTTTCTGCTACGTTGTTCTTAGTCCTTCCGACCACCGAAGAGTTCATCTATTGATTGATCGGAATGTTTCTTGTCATCGATCGGAAGTCGTGGTCAGTTTGCTTCCCATCGTTTCGGCGCTGTAGTGGAATAACTCCCCGATCCTTTTTCTTTAGTCCTTCCGATCACCGACGATTCTTATCTTCTCGCAAAACCCACATTCTGTATTTCCTCTGCAGTTGTGATGCCTTTGGGAACTAGCTCGCCGATCCGTAGTCTTCACAACTTTTGATTGTTGTTTGAAAAAAATTCCGATGGTGTAAACACGTTTCAACAATACGCCTATCTACCGAAGGGGTTTTCCACCTGCTATTTATCTCCCATCTTTCGGTGGCTAATGAGATGTTCTGATCCTCGCCCAAGCCACCGAAGCTACAACTTTGTGACATTTACATAAAAAATAGAGGCTTTCAAAAATGTTAGTGATCTTCATATTTTTTCATCGCATGATTTCAATTCTTCACACTATCAAATTTTTTTTATTTCGGGAGATAACATCTGGCTCCTACTCAAGGATGGGAACCTCCCTGTGAGGTCCCAAGAACCCCAGACCAAAATGCCTTTCCCTAAAAGCAACTAATTAACTTAACACTATTCTTTATTGTTCCATTGGGCATGGAGTCTTATTCTGAAAGCAAAACAACCTACTATCTACTAATTTACAATGATAAGGCCTCAGAGCCTTAAATAAAATAGAGTTTTAGGAACCTCCCATTTACTGGGCCATCGAATACCTCTTCACCTTCCAGATTCAGCGATTTGAAGGTGTTATTTTCATATACCTAGTCTATGACAAAAGGGTCAATCCATAAAGAGTCAAATTTTCCATGTTTCCCCTTGTCTTGTCTAACAGCATCCCACTTGAGAACCCAATCTCTGACCTGGAAGTTGTCTTCCTTTGCTCTTTTGTCAAACATGCCCTTTATCCTCTGTTGATGAGCCTCTGATTTTTCTACGACTTGCTCCCTGATTTGCTGTAACACCACCAAATCCATCATCGCTTTCATCATATCATTTGGTTCATCTTCCTCTTCCTGAAAGAAGTTTTCCACTGGAAGGATGAGCTGGATAGGAAATATGGCCTCAGTGCAATAAACTAGTTTGAATGGAGAAGTCCCTCTAGATATTTTATCTGTCAGCCTATCATTCCATAAGGCAAACTTGAGCTTTGAATCCCATCTTTTCTGATTTGTCTCTAGCAATTTTCTAATGATCCATACTAATATTTTGTTGGATGACTTAGCCAGGACATTGCCTTGCGGGTAATAGGATGTGGAGTGCACTAGTTGAATACCCATTGATTCACACAATTTAACCAATGCCCCAGATTTAAAGGCTTGTGCATTATCAGTTACTAACCTTACCAGGCAACCAAACCTACTAAATATGTTCTCATATAAGAATCTCATGATGACTTCATGAGTGGCATTTCTGGTGGGTATTGCTTCTATCCATTTGGTGAAGTAGTCAGTGGCTACTAAGATCCATTTATGCTATCCATTGGAAGATAGATTTATTTCACCTATGAAATCTAGACCCCATTGCTGAAAAGGCCCATTCATTGGAACGAGCCTAAGGGGAAAGTATTTGAGCTGCTGCTTCCCTACAAATCTTTGACATTGGTCACAGGCCCTTACAAAAGTGCATACATCAGCAAAAGGACTGGCCAATAATATCCTACTTTTAATATCTTGTGGGCTGTGGTTTTCCAGTAGTGGTGGCCTCCACAGGTACTGGAATGAAAGTGATGCATGATCTGCTCTACTTCCTCTTTATCTAGGTGATCTAGACATCTTAACAAAATTACAAACTGGTCTTTCCAATACATCAAATTATTAATTATGCAAAACTTAACATATTTCAATTTAAGAGCTCGTGCTTGGTTAGGAGTAAGATCAGGAGAAACTTCTAATTTTAGCAAAAATTGAATGATACTTGAGTACCACTCACATGAAGATATGTTCTCAGCTACAACTGGACTGTTATTCTAATCTTGATTTACTTTTGTTTCAGCTGTTACCATAGTCTGCACCTTTGCTGATCTGACATATGTGAAATGCATTCCCAGCAGTTCATAGTTTTCTTTGGCCATGAGTTTGGCTAGACCTAATCCCTTTACCAACTTGGTAGGCTTCACCTCTACATCAGACTCAATGAGTTTGGAAATCCACTTAGTTGTCTTCCCATCAATGTCAGGCTGAGTCAAAACATCCTTCACTGCAGCTGAAGGGACATATGCAATGACCTTTGCATGGAGGATGTAGATTCTTAAATTCTTCCCATTTAGATTCTAAAATTCTTCAAATATTTTATGAGAGCATAAGCCTGCTTCTCAATTGGGTCATACTTCAGCTCAATATCTCTCAGAGTTCTACTGAAGAAAGCAATTGGATGATCAAGACCTTCATCATTCTTTTGTAATAGTACAGCTACTACTGTGTCATAAGATGCAAAAGAGAAAATGAAAAAACCCTTGGTGTAGTCGGGACTAATCAGGGTTGGGGCCTCCATGATGGCTTTCTTAATGTCTTCAAAAGGATTTCTTTCCTAATCATTCCACTTTATTTCTACATCCTTTATTAGCATGGCTATTATGTGCTTTACTAGCTCGGAGAAATTTGGAATGAATATCTTGACAAAGTTTATCTTGCCTAAAAAGGACTGAATGTCTCTTTTTGACCTTGGTATTGACAGCTACTGAATTGCTTCTACTCTGACCAAATCAATCTTTACACCTTCTGCTGAGACTATGTGGCCTAGGATCTTTCCTTCATTGAGTGCAAACTAGGATTTCTTGGGGTTCAATGATATTCCATACCTTTTGCACTTTAGAAATACCTTCCTTAAATGTTGCAAGTGATCATGATGCTTGTGAGAGTAAACTGTTAATTCATCCAAATATATCAGCACATATTTATCTTTTATTCCTACAAAATATAGATCCATAGCTCTCTGAAAATTAGCCCCAACATTCATTAGCCCAAATGGAATTTTGGCATACATGAAGGTGCCCCAGGGAGTGGTGAAGGCAGTCTTCTCTTGGTCATCTGGGTGCACAACAACTTGGTTGTATCCAGAGAAGCCATCAAGGAAGGACATGACCCTGGCCCTCAAGACTCTCTGCAGTAGATGTTCCATCTTGGGTAGTGGATAGTTGTATTCTTTGGAACACTTGTTCAAGTTTCTAAAATCCACACACAACCTGATTTCTCAATTTTTTTTCTCACCACTACTAGATTTGCAATCCACTTGGAATACCTGATGGGGATTATGATATTGGCTTTGAGGAGTTTGTGGATCTATTTCTTAATCACTGGTAATAGAAGAGGGTTGATGGGTCTCAGCTTCTGTTTGAAAGGAATGGTGTCCTTCTCCAAAGGAATCCTGTGTTGGATGATGTTCGTGTCATATGTTTTTAGGTTGCTATACTCCCATGCGAAGACATCAGCAAACTCTTCTATCAAGCTACAATATTCATACTTATGTTCAACAGTCAGCCCAGTGGATATATTTATCAGTTTTGGATGGCTTTGGATGCCTATGTTATGCTCTTGGATGGCAGGATCTAGCTCCCTTTTGGCAGGATTGAAAGGGATGTCATTGTGGTCAAACAGTTCTTCTAGTGGTACTAGACCTCGGGGTATGTGGTTGCTAGTCAATTGGACAATATTCTACTCAGTCACTTTATCTTTTAACATGAGCTATTTGGATTCCTCCATGTTAAGGTTTTCTCGGTCTATGTGTATGTCAGAGAACTCATCCACTAACTGAAGGAATTTACTAAGCTCCCCATCATTTTCAAACACCCTCCAAAATTTTACATTGTCTAGTAGAGAGGGTCTGTACTTGACCTGAACATCATAGCTGAGCTGAGGGGGAAAAGGAGTAACAAAAAGACTTAAAGAGATGACCAGGGAATCAGCCAGTTGATTCAAATCCCAAGGAATATATGATAGTTCAAAAAACATAAATGAGTCTTTGACTTTCCATACCTCATCCCTGTAGGCCTTTAATCTAATATTTTTCGTCTGAAAAGCATTGTTTACTTGCTGTATGATGAGGTCTGCATCCTCAAAAATATTTACGCACTTGATTCCCATCTCCTTGGCCACTTTAACTCCCAGCAGTAGGGCTTCATATTCTACTACGTTGTTCGTGGTCTTGAAATCTAGCTTATAAGATAAGTGAATGTTCTCGTTAGCTGGGGAGATCAAGACTATACCTGCGCCTGCTGAGTTCTGAGTGCTTGCCCCATCAAAATACATGGTCTATATCATTGTTGTGACTTCTTTGGGCTGCGAATGCGTGAGCTCAGTGAGCTGAACCAATGTTTGTTTATTATCATCAATTTGCAAAATATAGGATCCGAAATCGGTGTCCATGGCATAAATTGGGTGATTCACTGAGCGGCTCTCTTTGCTTATGATGTATGCTAGCTGATTTTCTCTGTACAGCTGCTTAGATTCCCCTCCAAACATGGGAATGGTAGAATATGTGAGATCCATCTGGAGGGTGCCACCTAATCTTTTGCTCCACGACCAGGACAGCAAGAGGCCGAATTTTGGGGGAATATCATCCACTACGATGTCCATCATTACGCTTTTCGAAGGTAGCTACAGTTAAGTTTACAGCAATAACTTTGATGAGACCCAAGCATTTTACCTTCCTGGAGTCAAAGGAGAATAAATCGTGGTAGGGCTTGCACTAGTGGAAAATGAGAGATTAGTGACTAAGAGACCAAAAAATTTGGTCACCACAGTTTTTTTCAAGGGATAAATGACCAAAATTGATAATTTTAAGTGAACTAATGAAAAAAGACCAAGATAAATGACCACTTTTGGTCACGGGATAGAAACCAACTAAAAACGACCCAAGATAAATGACCAAATTTGGTCACAGGATATCTAGACTAAAAATGACCACATAACAATTGGTCATTTATTTGGTGATTTTTAGTTGTCACTCCGATAATGAAAAAAATTACAAATTTGACAATGAATTTGTACAATTTACTAAATTCTAACACTGCAGATGGATTCAAAAACCCCCAATCCATCTGCATGGGGGTCTTTGGATCCATATGCAGTGTTAGACTTTAGTAAATTCTAACATATATAAAATATATATTTACACGTCCCTATATTAGCAAAATTGAATTAATGCAACCCAACTATATGTTAATTTGGACATGACCTTGGCACGTATGACCCCTTCAACATATTTTCCAAGTCATTTCTTTTACATCGTCATGGTGGTCTATTTAGTGTTGTGTCTCAAATATTGGTCATTTCTCATTAAAAACATCATCATGTCTTGAATTTTATACCATTGTGTTCAAATTATCACACTTAACATGTTCATATTTAATTTGTCCAAAATCGTCATCATTTGTCCCTTTCGGCACTCAATTGAAGCTTTGGTGGGTAAGAGTATGAAAACTATTTTCATTTTCATTTTTGTGTCCTTTATCAATTTGTATGATGCATCCATTTGACAGTCTTCTCACTACATCTATGCTTCAAAATTTGAAAAGTATCCCCCTAAGTCTTATAGCAAAAGAAACCAATATACCTTATTTATTAAAAAATATGAGCGCTCCCCCCTTTTAATTATTTCCCCTATCCTAGCTTTTAAACCCTTTTCTATCTAAATTCCTCACCCCTTCCCATTTTCATTTACATAAAAGAAATAAACACCTTTAAATTCCAAACCCCTTTACCTTACCCTTAAAAAAAGTCTCATTCATCAAGATCATTTTGTCTTATCTAAGTTCCTTATTCCCCTATTTAAATGAAAAATGTGCCATTTATCTAGTTTCTAATCCTCTTTATAATAATTAAAAATTATCAAAATAAAATAGAAAAAAGATTCTTGCTCTTAATACTCTTTATATTATATATTATAATATATAAATTTAAAATCGATATATATAACATATAAATTATATTTATAAGTATGTATTATATTTAAATAATATAAAACAAAATAAAAATTTTATAATTAAAAAGAAAAAACATAACAAACATTACACATCCCATAATATACAAAAAACCATAATGACAATGAAAACCTGCACACTCTCTTTTTTTATAAACCATAATGACCATGAAGCCCTCACACTCTCTGTTTTTACATACTCTCTGTTTCTACAACCTTCTCTATTTCTACAGCCTCGCTTTAATGGAGATGGGTCTAAGAGAATGGTATTCGAAAAGATGCATGAGTGCATTGAAGTTGTATGGAATTCAACAATTGCACCATAAGCCAATCTTGGAGATGACATCGATCCTTCTATCTCTTCCACCAAATGAAAGAAGTAGGAGAATTAAATCCAACCCCATTTTTTTCGTCTCAGTTGGAAGTGCGTGTACATGCATAGCAGGCATTGAAGAAGGTAAGAGGATATATACCCAAAACATTAAAAGTGGATTAGATTCAGATATATTTGTGGGAAGTGCACTCTTTCATATGCATGGAAAATTTGGGTGTGGGTATATCGAGAATGTGTTTGTGGGAATATGGCTCAGGTTTCTCTTAACCATGGCGATGTTTTAGTCTCAAATTCAAACCGATTCCCCAACGTGTGCTTCCTCAACTTCATAATCATTGTGTATTGATTGATGTTGTAGGGTTTGTTTTAAATCCAACCCCATTTTTTTCGTCTCAGTTGGCAGTGTGTGTACATGCATAGCAGGCATTGAAGAAGGTAAGTGGATATATACCCAAATCATTAAAAGTGGATCAGATTTAGATATATTTGTGGGAAGTGCGCTCTTTCATATGCATGGAAAATTTGGGTGTGGGTATATCGAGAATGTGTTTGTGGGAATATGGCTCAGGTTTCTCTTAACCATGGTGATGTTTTAGTCTCAAATTCAAACCGATTCCCCAACGTGTGCTGCCTAAACTTCATAATCATTGAGGATTGATTGATGTTGTAGGGTTTGTTTTATATGTACATATTTTTATTTTTTTGGAAACCTGCATCAAGGGTTTCTATTTAATATTTATTCACCATCTTCCTTTGTTCATGCTTCCTTTGTTAATGATCTTCATCATTGTTGTTCTTCATGTACACTTTACATTTTCCTAGCTTATACCTGCCATTACAAACTGCTCTATACACAATCCAGTCTTTTCTTTGTCCTATGATGGTCACTCTTAGAAAATGTCATAGTGCATTTGAAAATGAGAAGCTTCCCTATTGCAAAGTGAACAAGGTCTGTTTCAAACAGTCCTTAAGCTCTCAACTCATTTCCAATCTAGAGAGGTACTCTTCATAACACTTTTATTTTAACATTATTTCTTCAAGATTTCAACAAGCTTTGCTATACTTCCCAACACACTCATAAATATGCTCAACTAGTCTGTTTATACTCAATACCCCATTAGGTCTTCTAAGTTGCCTTACATTTTCTGTCATCTTTAAACACTTTTACTTTGTCAAAGTATTCATATGATTACTAGGATTTTCCCTCATAAACATATAGTGTATGCTTCACCTTGTAGTAGACACAAATATTCATGAGTTGTTAGGAATTGCTAAAGGATTTCTTCCCAAGTTTCATCATAATTCCTCTTTAATTCCTCTTTACTTGGAAGATCTTACCATCTTTCAAGCAATTTGTTGATGTTTTAGAGTGAGACACACTTGGGTTGGAGAAGTCTTTTGTGGAAGGAGGTGCACCAGTAGTTACTAAATGCCATTCCTCTTCCATCTAAGAGACAGAGCTGAAGTCATTTTGTTCTGTGGGGAAAATAACATGTTCTGGTTTTGGGAAATTTATGGTAGAGGAGAACGCATCCACAGACATAGATATCCACTCTTGTTCACTATTATCTGCATAAGAAATTAATGTCGGCACTCTCTATTCTTGGGACGCTGCCATCAGAGTTTGTATTTGTCAAAATCGCTGCTAGAGGAGCATGATAATGCACTATTGAAATAAGCTTCAGAAGGGACATGATTTATCTTCTCCGCTGCCCTAATTGGGAATTTTTGTGAAATTAGAAAAATTGATCTTTTGTAAAATGTGGTTTAACCCTGTTGGGGTTTGTGGAAATTTTTGAAGAATTTCAGTCATCTCTTTTACGAGATGAATCAGTAATTCTTTTAGGGTTTTTGTCCTTTAAATGTTTCCAGTGAAAAATTCGTGTGTCCAATGTGTTGATGTGATTGATGTTGTTTACTACACTTATCATTTGTTTACGTTAGTCTGGAAATTTTGAAAGTATCATGCTAATGCTAAAAACTTAACAAGGAAATCATGGTCGACCAAAGGGATGGGAGTGACTAAGAGGTGATGAATATCGATAGAATCTCCTAAGCACATACTAATTGCAATCAATCAACGCACAATATCATTTGAAAAAAAAAAGACAGCAGATAAATCATGACAAAATCCTACCCAACTTGTGAGTTCCTTCAAGAACCTTTTGCAAACATCACGGATGGCCACCAAAACAGCCATATGGGTTGAAACATGTAAGTTGTTTGATGGATTCTCATACAATTTCTTAAAAACCTGCACTCACAAATTTATACAAATATCAGACTAAAACTGATAAATCTGATTGATGTAGTGGTTTCTAAAATAAATGCCTAACCTTTGGTGCTATTTCCAAAGCTGCCTCATCTCTACTTATACATTGCAAAATAATGTCAGGAATCTCTGAGACAAGTCCCTGGAAAAAAAACCATTTTTGTTAAATAACATTTCTCAATTGAACGTTGAAATTAATTGCTATTATGAAAAATTGACTACAATAATAAGAAATATGATTTCCATGAAAGAATCCATACCTGAATTTCATGATCATTGGCACCCTTTGACATTGCAGCCTCCAACTGCAAAGCATTAACCATTTGCTGAGGGAAAGAACATGACAAAAAAAAATTCTAAAAGGAAAAAAATATACTTAAATTACAATTCCAATGGTGATGGTAAACTCCATCCATGGTAGACACATTTTTAGCTGAAACCCTACCACACAAGGGCGCTAATATTTAGTCATTTGTTTATAACAAACTTTAATCACCTTTCATCCTTGAGAAACAAGGACAACCCACAGAGAAAATGAGGTAACAAAATTCAAGTAGAATCATACAAAGCAGAGGTGATGGCTATATGCATCAAGACCACAATTATTGTAATTGATAACCGAAACTAGTTAACCTAAATGCTTTATTCTTCACTCTTTTACCTACTACAAAAAAGATATTTTGCATCTGTTCAAATGTTTTTGTACAAGGAATTCATCTCACATTTAAAAAAGACTGCTGCATTCATCAACCTATGTGCAGCCCTGCCTTGAGGCCATACAAAAATTAACCGACACAAGCATTGTCTCTATTGGATTCCCTAGTTTAAAGTAAATCTTTATTTATGACATTGAACCGTAACTTTTCCTTGACATAGTGAGGTTCAAGAGATATATTTTATTGATGCTATTTAATATGAATGTCGATTTCCATTTACTTGTGCTCTCTATAATATCATCTATCTTTGTTACTTTATCAGTGGTTACTAATGCCTGGTATGTACAATTTGTGCAGGCATATGAAAAAGGCCTGATGCTTGCTATAATTCCATTTACTTCAAAGGTATGTTAGGTTTGTTCATTATTCGTTTAGTCTTATTTGAGAATTTTAAAGGAAGTGTAATTCATTTTCTACTTTGCAGATTTTAGAACCCTTTCAATCAAGTCTTGCTTCTCAACCTCCCAATCCTTGGACAATGGGCATCCTCAGTTTACTAGTTGAGATCTATGCATTGCCAAATTTGAAGATGAATCTTAGATTTGATATTGAGGTACACAAGTCCCTTGATATTTGAAAATATTTTGGATAAGGTTTGAATAAGATTTGCTTATGCAGTTTATTTTTTAGGTATTATTTAAAAATATGGGTGTAGATACAAAAGATGTGAAGCCTACCCAACTTTTCAAGGGTTGAGTTAGAGAGGTTGAAGGGAATCCTGATTTTTCCAATAAATATTTAGGAACTGCTCAACAACAATTTGTAACTAAGCATACCACTGGATCAATAGCTCCAATTAGTCAGGTGCAACTGCATCCTGAAGTGTCCACCTCTCGAGATAGTACTCCTCATCCACCTATTTTATATCAGGTTTGTTAAAGATTGTTTGTTGTCTTCATTTTTCTTGATTTTGGTTATATATTCATCATCCTAGGAGATGGTCAGTTTGTTGTGTTTCATTTTACTGGTGCTATGCATCTTTAATCAAGTACAGTAGGAGAGGAAGAAAAAGTTAGCACATTGGCCATGCCTGAGTGTATCCTAGCTGGTTTTGAATTACATCATGCTACTCCAGCTCAACCTCCATATTCTATTAGCTAGGTTGGGTCTAGCAATCAACGCTCTTTTGTGGATAGAGTTATTTTGAATCTAGATCAGGTTGGCATTTATTTTGATCTTTTGACTTGATGGAACTTTTTATGTTGGTTTTTCAGATTTCCATGTCATTACCTAACATTGGTTCCTATGTTGTTGTAAATCCAAAGCTTATTGCTCTTGGACAACAATTACCATTCCAAAGGTATGAAAACAAAAGTTTCTTATTTAGTCATTCCATGATTTCTCAGTGCTCCTTGTAGAGTAAAAAATCGAAGTAGTATCATTGACATATCTGTCATCCAAGAACTTTTTCAGACAATAGTAACCTATATCAAGAATTGTTATTCTAGAATTGTTCATATGGGCATGGACATAGCCTTTCAAGAGATCATCTCTCCTATTGTATAATCTAGCATAACCATTGCATGCATGACAACTCATGAGCTGGTAACAAGGGTAATTTCTAGCTTTTCTCCCACATATTTTATTTGACTTGCACATATTTCATTCTAGGTTTTGCTTACACAGTTTCAGAACTAGAAAGAGTTTACATGGTTACGCATTTGGAGTGATATTTTGTGCATCTATTGTAATTTTTCAAATGTAGGACTATGTTATGGAGTATGAAGAAATTCATATATGCCATTCTTCCAATTTAATGGTAGCAATCCTTCCTGGGAGTTTGGAAGATGTAAATTGCAAGGTAATTTTCACATTCAACATCTGTTAGGAAATGCTAATTTATTTTAAATAGTTTTAGTTCAATTTGACACTTTGGTTTATCTAATCCATTAACTTGGTTAACTTGGTTTAATTTTGTGTTTTGATCATCACTTGATGACTATTGGTGTGTAGGAACCTCTTCGTGTTGCAATGGTCACTCAATTGAAATCTTTTCTCCAAGCCTTCAATGTTACTGGTCATGTTCTTGATCAAACAATGTCAGTTATAACAAATGTGCAGTGATAGAGAAAGATGCAATAGAAAAAGTATGATGTTCTTTTGTCTATCATAATACTCATTTAAACCTTGTGTTAACTTAATAATATTTGTTTTGTTCTAAATGATGGGAGATATCATTGGTTTAGTAACTTTTATTGCATGTTAGATATAGCCGACAGGATAACCTATTATTTAATTGATGTCTGGTATATTCTCTTTGATGTATGGATCTGTTTATCATGTCAGGCACTACATGATCTTGATGAAGTAAGTGGACATCCCCTTTTCGTTCGTAGAAAGCAAAGGGAAACGATGGGTGCTATGTATTTTTATGCTTCTGTGTGAGTCTCAAGGCAACCTAGCTCGCCTTCAAGAGGCACTTAAGACAAATCCTGGTCAACTGTCTCCAGCACAACATCGTGTTTATGAGGTATTTGTGTTTATTGACCTTGTATGTGTGAACATTGTTAGTGCAATCACACATGCCACCTAATAATTTCATTTTACTGACTACTTCATGTCAATGGTATTGTAGGATTTTTCCAGTCTTCCGTGGAAAAACCAATCTACTCAGAATATTACTATGCCATGCACCAGCTATTACATCAAGCTCTAGTGCTGCTTTAGTTGGTTCTAGTTTCCCTCATGTTGTTTATGGTTCTAGTTCAGCACAAGAAATCTCAAGTGGTTATAGTGCAACACAAGCTACAGCAGGGCTGAGTGGTATTGTGCAATCTCTTGAA
Source organism: Pseudotsuga menziesii (assembly GCA_001517045.1). Taxonomy (NCBI): domain Eukaryota; kingdom Viridiplantae; phylum Streptophyta; class Pinopsida; order Pinales; family Pinaceae; genus Pseudotsuga; species Pseudotsuga menziesii. Next base: position 209,592 of record LPNX011106714.1, on the reverse strand, counting down.
AAATATGTAGAATAAATGGATTCTCGTGCTACATCACCTCATAGGTTGTTACCGAGTGAATATAATTTAGTCTTGTCCTTTACTGATTAGAAATGTGGATTACTAATTTCATTCCAACTCAATTTACATGTTGCAGTGCATCTAGTAGTCAAGTTTCCATGGCAGATGAAGGGATGCGCCATATTGCAGATGCCTTATCAATGACATCTTCCTTTACTACAAGTGCTTTGTTTAAAGGACATGTTCTAGATGGTTCTAATTCTATGAAGGTGAGATTCAATTTGTTGAGAGTACTATATTGTAGTCTAGAAAATTTGTTGTTTGTTGGCTATAAAGTTTGTGTTGTGTGGTTCATAAAGGAATCTGCATCCATTGTACGGCCTTCAACACCTTCCTTAACCATAGAGCGACTTGGTTCTACTGGATTGGATACCTCTCTAAACACAGGAGAAGCATTGGACAAGTATCAAGTTGTGTCTCAAAAGGTAATTTGATTGGACGCATGTGAGTGTTTTCCTTAGAAGATAGTTTGATCAACTGTTCTTTTCTTTCTTAGGGAAGAAAAAATGAGGGTAAAATAAACATGTTTGTTTCTGATTTGCTCATGAGTATAAATTGAAATAGACATGATGAGATGCACAAGTTTATTTGATTGGAGGTGCGTGATGATGTAAGAGCTCGGTTTAATTTAGGAGTATCTTATCACTAAAATAGCCTACTGTAGCTAAAAAAATCAGATCTGTTCTAGTTAGAACGGAAAGCAAAATAAACATGCATAGGGGGGATTTAAAGCACCCACGTGGCTGAAAATGATATTTATGAACCCAGGCCTATTCCTAGGGTAGAATGAAGTAAAATAATATTGTGGGGTTTTCATTAGGTTTTCTAGGATTTATATTTTCTTCTATTGTCCATGGTCCACCCCATTCTCTTTCACACCAACATTCCTTCGTATTTCTATGTGGATTTGTGTTTTTATTATTATTGGTGTTATTTTTAATCAAGAGAGGATCTGTTTCCTCTACCTAGAAATGGATCCATCACATATAGAAATGTTTCCATCAATTGAAACAGTTTTGAAATAACTGGACAAAACCTGTGATTCCAAAACAATTTGGAAAATCTAAGTTTCCAGTGTGTATTGGGAGTGGGAGTGGTAGGCTCTCTTGGCTATTTGGGTAACTTAGGTTGGTAGTATCTTGAGGTTATCCTTACTTACGGTTTTGCACAGTTGCAGTGCATATTTAATTTCATCCTTCCTATAAAAACCTCCACCACAAGTCAACATATTAAGTGGTTCTGTGCTTGACCTAGTTCATGTCCATGGCGAGTAAAGATACCATCGATCCCACTTCCAATAGCATGTCAATTGAAGCCATGTCAATAGGTTTGAGTTATTTTTAGTTTTGTAAGATGCTTGCAAATACTTGCAGCTAGTTGCCATGCCTGATGTTTTTCTTTTGGTTAAGTAACTTTTATTGCATGTTAGATATAGCTGACATGATAACCTGTTATTTAATTGATGTCTGGTATATGCTCTTTGATGTATGGCTATGTTTATCATGTCATGCACTACATGACCTTGATGAAGTAATTGGAAATCTCCTTGTCGTTTGTAGAAAACAAAGGGAAATGATGGGTGTTGTGTATTTTGATGCTTCTGTGTACTCTCAAGGAAACCTAGCTCACCTGCCAAAGGCACTTAATCCAAATCTTGGTTGCGATGTGTTTATGAGGTATTTGTGTTTATTGACCTTGTATATGTGAACATGCTTAGTGTAATTACACATTCCACCTAATAATTTTATTTAACTGACTACTTCATGTCAATGGTATTGTAGGATTTTGACAGTCTTCCATGGCAAACCCAATATACTAAGAATATTACTGTGCCACCAGCTGTTACATAAAGCTCTAGTGCTGCTTTAGTTGGTTAAGGTTTCCCTCATGTTTTTTATGGTTCTATTTTAGCATAGGAAAGCTCAAGTGGTTATAGTGCAACAGAATCTACAGCAGAGCTAAGTGGTATTGCGCAATCTCTGGAACAATCTGTAGAATAAATGGATTCTCATGCTACATCACCTCCTAGGTTGTTACCGAGTGAATATCATTTAGTCTTTTCCTCTACTGATTAGAGATGTGTATTACTAATTTCATTCCAACTCAATTTACATGTTATAGTGCACCTAGTAGTCAAGTTTCCATGGCAGATGGAGGGATGTGCCATGTTGCAGATGCCTTATCAATGAAATCTTCCTTTACTACAAGTACTTTTGTTGAAGGACATGTTCTAGATGGTTCTATTTCTATGAAGGTGAGATTTAGTTTGTTGAGATTGCTATATTGCAGTCTAGAAAATTTGATTTTTGCTGGCTATAAAGTTTGTGTTGTGTGGTTCATGAAGGAATCTGCATCCATTGTACGACCTTCAACACCTTCCTTAACCGTAGAGAGACTTGGTTCTACTGGATTGGAGACCTCTTTAAACACAGGAAAAGCATTGGACAAGTATCAAGTTGTGTCTCAAAAGGTAATTTGATTGTACGCATGTGATTGTTTGCCTTAGAAGATAGTTTGATCAACTATTCTTTTCTTTCTTAGGCAAGAAAAAATGAGGGTAAAATAAACATGTTTGTTTCTAATTTTCTCACGAGTATAAATTGAAATAGACATGATAATATGCACAAGGTAATTTTATTGGAGGCGCACGATTGTTTTCCTTAGAATCTATAAAAAACAATGAGTGTATGAATCTATAAAAAAAAATACCAAAAAGACAATGTGCTAAGTAGAAAATTCCATCTCTTATCCGAGCCAAATTAAAGATGATTTAAGATTGAAAAGCTTATGCAAGGATGTAAGAGCTGGGTTTGATTTAGGAGTATCTTAGCACTAAAATAGCCTGTTGTAGCTAAAAAAATCAGATCTGTACTAGTTAGAACGGAAAGAAAAATAAGCATGCATAGGGGATTTTAAAGCAGCCACATGGCTGAAAATGATATTTATGAACCCGTGCCTATTCCTAGAGTAGAATGAAGTCAAATATTTAATATTTTGAAAAGGAAATCACTCTATAAATGCACAATAAGCTACAACCATACAAACACAAGAAAAACCTGCACATATGCAACACAAAACATAGAGAAAACAGTTGTAAGAGATGACTAATGGTCTGGCAAATGAAATAGAGGAGTTTTTAGTACTTCCTTTTGTTCTTTCCGATAGAATTAAGTTGCTCCACCCTTCAAACTTATGGGATTCATATGCTGGTACCACTGACCCAAAAAATAAAATGTTTGAAGGAACCAACCCTATAGGAATCGAACCTAGGCTAGTATGGAAAACTCCCACTAGTTAATTGTTGGACCGATCAACCTCTGTTTCAGGGTGTATAAACCCCTATTTTTCTACTGTGATTTTATAAATTTGTGATTTTTTAAACCCGAAAAGTTTATTTTCTTTACATTCATTAGTATACATCCTTTTCAGGCTAAAGAGCCTACCCATTCCCTACATAGGCAAGGAGTTCCATCATATCTCTCTCGGCCTTGACTCAAGAAAGGATACATATTTTCTAAAGGACTGAATGTTGGCCGATATTTGATTTCCAAATCTGATTTATAAGTTGTAACTTAACCTAATTCATTGCTAATGTAATAAAACTTAATCATCCAACTTTGATCTAAAAACTAGAACCTCACCCAAATGAAAGGGGGAAGAATCCTCGGTAATGGTTGCACATCATCTCCTCTTATAGTGTTTATACATCTGATAGACTGTCAGACCATCCATCTGTACTTGATAATGAAACTTTTCTATTTAGGTAAAGTGAATTGTTGTTAAAGTGAAACAGTTTTGAAATAACTGGACAAAACCAGTGATTCCAAAACAATTTGGAAAATCTGAGTTTCCAGTGTGTATTGGGAGTGGGAGTGGTTCGATCCCTTGGATATTTGGGTAACTTAGGTTTGTAGTATCTTGAGGTTATCCTTATGGTTTTGCACAGTTGTAGTGCATATTTAATTCCATCCTTCCTATAAAAACCTCCATCACAAGTCAACATATTAAGTGGTTCTATTCTTGACCTAGTTCATGTCCATGGCGAGTAAAGATACCATCGATCCCAATTCCAATAGCATGTCAATTGAAGCCATGTCAATGGGTTTGAGTTTCTTTTTTTAGTTTTGTAAGATGCTTGCAAATACTTGTAGCTAGCTTCCTTTCCTAATGTTTTTCTTTTGGTAGTAGGTTGACAATGAAAAAGTCAGTCACATGTTCTTGTTCTTCACCCCAACACTTTCTCTTGAAAGACGATTCAGATCAAGAGGCCATATTTGTTGCAGGCCTTACCATGCATGGTCAATCAAGTACCACATATCTGAGCATATCTATAAAATGAACCTATTAGCATTGATCACCATGCCTTTGGTAGGTCAACAGGACCTTGAGTATTGTTTAGTGACTTGCAATGCATATGGGGATTGGTAACATCTTCGGATTACATTAGCATTTAATTTGGCTATGGAGAACAGGCTTTGACATTCAAAAGTAGGATAACAGCGAGATTCTGTACATTTTTTTCTCAGTATAGGTGAAATTCCAGGATGACCTTAATGACTCAATTTTTATAATCTCACTCAATTATTTGTGGTTTTACTTTATGAAAATTATGGTTTATCTCATGTCGTTCCACTACAAAAGATTCAATTCTAACAAGTGTCCATCTAGTGTAGTATTTAAATAGGTTTATTGAATTCCATGGGAATTGATAATTTTATGATGATAAAACTCATGGTCTAATCACAAAGATAAAAGATTATGATTTTATGGTCCTTTGACTTTATTTATTTTTCCTTGGAAAATCACAATTTCATTATGGAAACTAAAATTACAATTTGTTGTGACTTTGTAAATCAGTATGCTATAATAGCAATTTTGTATCTACCAAAAAGAAGCATGCATAGCCCAGCATCAATTGTATTAAACATAATGAATTGATCCGGGAGGATCTAAAAAGGCCAATTTTCAAAATCATCATATTGCAAATAAAATAGTACCATGTCAAATAGCTCGTCAAGCCGATTCCAACGGTCCAAACGGCGTGTCAAACGGACTCCGGATGCAAAAGATATTGCGTTTTGAAGTTTGGCCCCAACAGGGAAAATTTTGGCTGAAGTGCCACGTGGCACTCCCTCAAGCTGCCACGTGGTAGTCAAAAAGTGAATTCTAATGACATGGCATGATAATGTGTCATGATTATTTGGCATGATGATGTGGCATGCTGACATGGCATGATGATGTGGTATGATGACATGGCATGCTGATGTGGCATGATGATGTGGCATGGTGACATGGCATGATGAAGTTTCATGATGACTAGCATGCATGCATTTGTGCTTGAAATGATTTTTAGGAAATTCATGCATTTACTCATGAGAAATTTTATAATGATTAATATTTGAAGTGAGTGGAAAAATTACTCACATATTACTCATTTATTTTATTCCTTGAGTTCTTATGAAGTTAATGCATGGTTGTAACCAAAAACAAACATGCGATATTTGTAAAGAAGTTGTAACAAGTTGGTTTATGGTTGAAAAACCAACATGCTATTTAAAAAAGGGATTTTTTTATGTAATGGATTATTGTTGGATTTTGTAAATGTCATTATGGGGAAGTAACTAAATGTGAAAACCCATGGGCATGTGGGCATGAACCATATTTTTGGTTTATGTTCTTAAAAGCCAAACCAATTTGTAACTAATCCCAATTTGGAGAATCACATGTATCATGCCACCAAGAGTAGCTTCTCCTATTTAAGCACTTGTCATGTGCATTTGAAGGGAGCTCAAGTTTGGAGAGATGTAGCCCATAGAGGAAGCAAGCATTTGAGAGGCCCCACTGGGGGTCTCCATTGGAGAAGCTCATGGAGAGGCTCCAACCTTGTAGTTCTAGCTTAGGGAGCCAGCATGGATCCATCATGTCCGAAGGTGATCCAGCGTAGGAGACAAAGAAGCAGAGTCAATTCGAGGAGGCAACATTTCAATTTGCATTTGAAGGCAAGTAGTGACCATCTACACTCTCATCCCGAAGGACAAAGGTGAAGGGATTGGTTGGTAAGAGTGTGACTTTGATTTTATTGATGCACTTGTCATGCAAACATATTTTCATCTATTGAGACTATCCTGCAGAAGATTGTGTGGCATAGCTCGAGGTTCGTGGCTCGTAGAGTCAGTTGAAAGAGTGCGATTTGCAACATTATGCAAGTCTTTGATCTGCTTGAGGTTCGTGGCTCGTAGAGTCAGTTGAAAGAGTGTGATTGGCTACATTGGGAAAATATATTCATGTCCAAGTTTGGCAACTTCTCGATACAAAGGAGGCAGGCATTTTCTTGCTTGATTTCTGCAGTCTTCGATTGAGTCCTATAGCTTGTGCACTTATGTGACCCATCAGAGGCAGTTATGGTGCGGCGGTAGAGATGAACAGATGATGAAGACTCTGCAGGTGAATCCATTGTGATGTATCTTATGTATTTGTGCATCTTTGCAATGGATTGGTCACTCTATTTTGGAGTAGGCCCAAAGACGTAGCCAGGATATCTGGTGAACTCCATAATCAAATCGTGTCCCTAATGTTCTTGAATGATTTTTCATTTTCATGTGGATGATTCTATGTTACACACTTATATTATGCTCATGTTCACTTGCACTAATGTCAGAAAAATGATCCTATTGGTATCGATTATTTCGAGCAGGTTCAATGACTTTCCAGGCTCACCCCCGGGATCAGATCGTGAATCCAATATATACATGTTACCAAAAAGACATTGAAACTATTCAAAAGTGATTACAATTCTCCGAAAAAATGAGAAGTCTAGAAAAAGGAAATATGGAGCATGTTACAGTCTTCCATATAGAGAAAGCGGAAAAATCACTTCATGGCATTCAAGTCAAAAAATACTAGCAGAAAAAACCAATATCTTCCAATTTGTGCAAATTGTGATAAAAATCAGAAATATAATAGACTGGCTTACAAAGAATATTTATAAGCTAGTAAACTATAAAATGTGAAAAAATGTTCTTTGACTTTATTGTATGATGCAATGTATATTTATAGAATGTGTTAAAAAATATTTTTTTCCTTTTCAGTAGATGAGAAAGAGTCGGTTAGTTCTCTAGACATACCTTTTCTTCAATGGAGGGCTCCGCTATAGTGCCAAACCTCATGAACTTAGAGGGCTAAAAAGGTTGCAGGTTCAATTGAACTGCTCATACAAAGCTCAAGAGTTTAAAAAAGACCCAAGACGTACTAAATGATGTTATACAAAAGGCTGGATAAATTCTGACAGAAGTCATTTCTAATCTCCTACTAAGGTGTCAAAGTTGCAACCAAACACTTAGCAGACAACAACAATTCCAGAGGATAGTATCGTTGGTGTCCACCGGAAATGACATAGCAGGATTTGAACATCTTGAAACAATCATTAATTAGATTTCCTTTCAAGTGTTGCTCTTCCTTAATCTGAAAAGAAAAATCTTTGACAAGGAGCTATGTTTTAGGTGGGAGGGGAAACCCTTCAAAATAAAAAAAAAACCCTATAAAAAAAAAAAACCTATCAATGTGAATATGGATGTCAGTCAAAGGAATAGTGAGTGGGGTCTAAGAGTAATCACCAAAATATAAATACTATTTGAAGTACACCAATCTCAAGGTGAGGCATGGATTTTCTACACATGGACTAATTAATGTTTTTGGTTACTGCCACTATTCCACCAGTTTCATCTCAATGATTGTTGCATGTTTATTCCTTTGGAAAGAGTTATGCTTCCTGATTGTGATTTTGAAGTATCTGATTTTTCTATTGTTAGTGTTTTCTGCTTGCTTTGACAATAGGGAGGTTGGTTTGGACTTCTATTACCTCATATCAGGAAACCAGTGTGGGATTAAATACTGAGTGGGGTTTAGTGATGGCTATCATATCAGAGGATAATGGGGACGAAACTCCCCTACGGGTCTGTCTACCCTGACTTTTTTAATTTTCATTCTATTCCTTTCCATGAGTGGTATTATCACAAATTTCACACTCATAGAGAGCTCCTGTTTATAATAGATCCGCCTCAATGGTGTTGCAACTTTTATTGGAAAGTTTGGACTTATAGTAGCAGTTGTATTTTTTGTCATCCTCTTGATTAGGTAAGTGATATTGTACTAACTTTAGCAGTTTGCTCTAAATTATTTGTGTTTTGCACTGCCACTTTGTATTGACTACAGTTTGTGTTGTGTTTTATCAGATTTTTATAGGAAATACACAAGACTCCAATGTGAAACCCATGTTTCAAGAAGGCAAGACCGAGTTGTTGATGTATATGTAACTTCGGAATGTATTCTTCTATGTATCTTATGTATTGTAACCCGATGTTTATTCTGGGATGTTTCTATTATGTATTTGAGTCATGTGATCATGCCCCGATGTTTCGATCGGGAAGATTAATAATGTAAACAAGTCATATCAAGTCATTAGGTAAGTCCCCACAGTTTCGGGGCACTTGAGTTATTATACACTAATTAAGGTGTAGGATCAAGTAGTAATTGTTAGGTTGAGCCTACGTGTGAAAATGCAATTCAAGTGAATGGATGAATATAAATAGAGAGTGAGAGTCTCTCTATTTATCACTTGTGAAATACATCACTTGCTCTCTCAAGTGTGGCGCACTAGTGGAGAAGGAAATATACTGGGACAAGAAGACTACTGCTGTTAGAGTGCATCTTTCTGTTTTGGGGTTTTAAATCTTGTGGTGATACTATATTAGAGGAAGCTGCGGGGTTTTCTCCATTTAAGGTTTCCCCGATCAAAACTCTTTGTGTCTCTTGTCTCTTGTGATGTGCTTATTTTATTGTTGTGCTTGTTATTCTCTCAGTGAAAAGATCCTAACATAATGCTAGCTTAAATGTTGAAAAACTAACATGGTATCAGAGCTAACCTGAGAAGAATACATTGTGCAGCTGTGGGAACTAGGGATTCCTAGTTTTTGGAATTTTCTCCATATATTTTCAGCAAAAGTAAGGTGGAACAACTCTCCTCCCTAGGGCGCATCTTTTTGTCGAAGCGAAATTTGATTCCGAGCATTTTCAGTCTTCGATGCGGAAATTAGGGATTTCTACAGAAGAGGAATTTTTGAGTGAGACCTGCATAGGATTTTTATCCTCATCAAAACCAAAAATTAGAGACCTGGATCAAGAAATTTGGTTGGGTGAAACTCTGGGAAAGTCAAACCCTAGTTTGACCCCGAGCTTGAAAAAACCCTAAATACTAAAAACTGATAAGTTTTGGTACAGTCACTATATTCCGAGTTTGGAGAAGTCTCAGAAGCTGAAAATTTCAGGGGACTAAGATAAAATCTTGAATAACACTTTTAAAAAAAATAAGCCTCTGATTCGCTATATTCCAGGAGATATGATCTCTCTAAGTTAGGGTTTCAGTCTCTTCCAGAAATCATCCATAAACAAGACACCCGGGGAGATATGCAATATCTTGGGCTACAGAGTTCCAAATGGAATTCCTAAAGATTTTCCAAAAAGGTAATGGAATTTAATTTCATTGTTCCAAATATCAGACTCAGAATATGAACCAGTGACACGTGGCATTCCGTACAACTTCACTGTTCTGAACAGTCCTGTAACAGGTCACCTTGGGAAAATGATCATAAATCCCAAATGGTGAAACCAATTCTGATGAAACCTATGGTGTTGGATCAGGGACATGTGAGGTTACCTTAGTACAACATTTCAGACACATAGGAGCATTAATTTCAGAGATATCACAGAAACAGTAATAGGCATTTCTGCAGAAGAAATTGAAAATTAGGGCTTCCTGTTCTGGGAGCTTCCCTTCCTTGTTTTCAGAAAAGGAGTACATTGGAAAGCTCCATTTGAAGAGATATATCCGTTTGTCCAATCAGATATGAAATATTCCAAGTTTTGAAAATTAGGGTTTCTGTGACAAACCCTAGATCAACGAACTCCGGGACAAGGACGGACACCTCAAATCGGTAAGATCTAATCCTTTGCTATTTCCATTTGAGGTTCTCATTTCAATATGATATATCACATCAGCTTGGTGAAAAGCTTGGGGAATTTGACAACTTCCAAGCCTGGAAGTATATGATCTCTCTGAAGAAAATGGATTGGACACCTACATGAGTATAGAGGTTCCAGTTTAAGAAGGAGATGAGGTTAGAATCCTTTCACAAGAAGAACTTGGTCAAGGCCAAAGAAGACATCATTCTCATGCTGCAGAGGATGATGAACCATCCAGAAAGAGATCCGGATATGAAAGTGAATATTCTTCAAGCGAGGATGAATATGTTCTGATATCAGCTCTCATAGGTAACATTACTCATGGATGTGATTATTGGCTTATAGACAGTGGGGCTTCCAAACATATGATGGGATTCAAGGAATCCTTTGTAAGACTGTCAAAACATGAATCACCTCACAAGGTGAAACTAGGAGATGACTACCAATATTGGGGAATCTTCATACAAGCTAGACTCTAGTAAGTCTCTAACAATGAAATAAGTATTGTTTGTTCCAGGACTCAAGAAGAACCTTCTCTCCATTTCAGCATTGATGCAAAAGGAATGCAGGTTGCATTCATAGATGGTCAAGTCATCATGTGGCCAAAAGGAAAGACTATCGATGATGCGGTAGTGATTGGAGAACAAGAAGGAGGCTTGTACAAATTGAAGGGCCATCCAGAACAAGCCTTGATCCATGACATAGTAGAGCCAAATGAGCTTTGGCATAGAAGGCTTCCACATGTGCATTACAAAGCACCACCTATTGCAAGCAAAGTTGTTGAAGGTCTTCCAGAATTTCAAGCTATTTGAAGGGAAGATGGAAGAAACTGAAGATCAAGCTCTCATCATCCAAAGAAGATCCCTCAAGAATATGAAGAACTCAAATCTTGAAGAAATTCTTATCCACCTTAGCATTTGGATAAGAAACGATGCTATCATGAATGAAGAAGACGATGAAGCTGAAGGCTCAAGAAGGAGTATACCCACGAGACAAATAAAGATAAGTATTCAATTGTCATTTCATGATATTGTTTTGCTATGCATTCGTTTATATTCAGTTATTGTATTATGCATGATAGGATGTTTGCATTAATGAAAGTATACTACTAATATGCATGTGATGGGTAAGTAGCTCATGGTGCTATATAAATTCTCCATTGCTACTTATCTAGAATGAAACCTCTTTGCTGACATATTGGATTAGTGCACAATCTCAATGTTGTCCTGGTAGAGATGGAAGGCATCTAGAAAGTTTCAGTGAGATATGGATGAATGTTGTATTGGCTAAAGTAGTTGCATGATCATATATTTATGCATAAGAACTTGCTAGTATAAATATTCTTTATGAAGTGTTTCTAACCATACAATTGCATTTGACTTGTAGGAAAGACCGCATACATAATCGCCTACAAGCAAAGAAGAATGAAGACTTGTTCCGAAGAACAAGTGACAACAGTTCAAAGACAAAGAATAATATGACGAGTGCAGTGACATCATTGATGCAGAACCTTCCAGCCACCAAGAAGAAAGGGAAGACCAGTTCAAGAAGAATGTGTTGGAGCAGGGTCCCGCAGCTACAGAAGAAGCTGCTAGTTTTGGCGGAAAGATATAGTTTTGGCGGAAAGATATAAGTTTTGGTGGAAAGAGGACAAGGTAGAGCTATGACGCCGTAGCACGTTTCCAGCTGGAGAGCAGAGCTGAAAACTATGACTTTTGGGATAGAAAAGTTAAGAAGGAAACGGTACCCGAGCGGCTGAGAGAAGAAAGCTCAACCACTACATTGAAGGCAGCGGCGGAAGACAGGAGGGCTCAGCGACCCTCATAAAGAAGAAGGAGCAACGAGGCTTAAGCATTGAAGGCGAAGGACAGAATGAGAAGCGGTGCATAGTACCCATGGTCAGTGCGGGGAAGCATGGAAGACTGCAAAGAGCTATGGTGTGACGGGAAATGGCTACCTCAAGGACAGAGAGGACCGACTGTCACTAATTAGGGTTTGGGTTATTGTTGGGACAGGCCCACAGTGTTGTAATGGTGAGACCTTCGGGCCGCCTATAAAATCTTGCATTTTGTATTGTAAAGGGTTAGCTAATCAGTCAGTTAGCCAGTTGGTTGGCTCATAGGATTGAGTCGTTAGTTGTTCAGTTGATTATTTTGTAGACTCAGGAGTCAGTCAGACAGACTGTGCTGTAACGATCCAGACACTTAGCTTGTCTGTGAGTCATTTGAGTCTGTATGTAACCATCCACAGAGAGGAAGAGAGGGAAGGATATATTGAAAGAAAGGCAATATAGAGATAGAAATAGGCCAGATATCTAGAAGAGATCTCGCGCTGTGCATACAGTGCAAGAGACTGTGCTAACTTCCCTCAAGATATATAATAGAAGCACAGTTTGGTGGACGTAGCTCCCATCCTGGGGGTGAACCACGTTAAATCTGCATGTTATGTGTTGCATGAATGTGATTGTACTAGCTTATTGTTACTGGTTGCTATGCATATGATGTTAGTTGCAGTAAGTGAATGTATGTATTGTTCAGCTCATAATAATGAAAGAAGAAAGAGATAAGTGAAGTATTTTAGTAAGTTGCTTAAAGACTCCTTTACGTCTGTTTCTAATGACCATTTAATCACAATATAACTTCTGCAAAGTAGAGTTCTGCACACCGGCACAGTCAACGCTAAGAGCGCAAAGTCGTGGTGGTAGGATATCACAGAGAGGCGATATCGCACCGACAAAGGAGCTGCGGTGCGCGATACTGTGAGCTGAGGGCTTAGCGTTGAGGAGAGGGTTGGTGTTCCGCGGTGCGCAGAGGTGCGATAGGGTTGGAGCTATTGTGAGTAAGTGTAAGTTGTACGGCGAGGGAAGAGACTGTGCGACTTGCGCATGGATAAGAATCACACGGCTAAAAGCGCTGCGAGTAGAAGGGGATGTGCGATGCGCAGAAATAGCTGACCTTGGGATTCACAGGAGTAAGAGAAGGGACGTAGGATGCGCAGAACCTGGTCCAAGACACTTGAGTCTTGGCCAACCCATTAGATTCACTTCAGGTGAGACTTCAGATCGCTTCGCGGTCTGTTGCTGAAAGGGCCAGTGAGTTTGGGGTGTTGTTGATTAATTATAGTAAAACCGGGTTTTCCCATGCAATCAACAAATGGTTCCGTTGCCGGTTTAAACGACTGGGAGTCAATGTTCTGTTGGCATCCTACTAGAGAAGAGTTTCACCAGTGGCTGGATTCAGACTTAAGGGAGTTCGCCAAGAAAGAGAATAGGAGTCTAAGACTAAGCACAGAGGCCTGGCTAGAGAAGCATATCGCTTCAGACACACACGCTATATGTTTTGTAACCTACGGAAACAAGCTTTTCGACTGGTTATCCAAGTTGACAGATAGGAACACATTCAAGAAGAAAAGAAACATCGTCTGGACACTGGAGCTGATTCAGACCGTACAGAACCTTGACAATCCGATTACGAGAGCAGTAGACTTCTGGCTTACCAGTGTGCTAGAAGGATACGTTACCGAATTTGCAGTTGACCAGAGAAAGAGCTTCAGCGCAGCCGAATGATACTTCTTCAAAGGATATCGCGGTAAGTACCTAAGATCTCTAAACTTGTCCCTTAAGATGCTGCTATATGAAAAAGGAACAATGGATCTAGTCTCATATGAATAAGTAAAGATAGTAATGTCACAAGAGTTTGAAAGTGATTTTGATGACATTGGACGAACACATAGTGGAAAGAAGTATAAAGTAGATTTTAGATATCCTATATTTGAATACAGTTCAGACAGTATCAGACAACAGAGCCCTAGTACCACAGAAGAACCAGAGGGGGGTATCCCTTACCACACCTATACTCCTCAGAAATAGACAGGGACTCAGAATAATCTCGTAGGTACTCCATCTACTAGCTCTCAGTCAGTACCTACTCCCGCTACAGCACCTTCACCTACACCGCTGAGTGGTAGTACCCCAGTCAGTCAGAACCCCCCACAGAGAAATAGAATGGGAGACGACATGAAGCTACCTATTTTTAAAGGTACAGGAGCAGAAGACCCGGAACAACATTGGTTCCTATGCGAAGCTATGTGGACCATTAAAACAATCAATGATGATAACCTTAAACTTGTACAGTTGGTCACCACACTCAGAGACAGAGCCTTGACATGGTACATAAAGTATACTACATTACCCAAGACGCTTGCCCAGGTCAAGAATGCCATGATTAAAGAGTTTAAGAAAACTAAGTCTGAGTCCCAGTGCATCACAGAGCTTAAGGATATTAAGCAGCTACCATCAGAGTCAGTATGGGACTTTGACTAGAAATTCAAAGCTCTTATAGACCAAGTCAGTTTTGAGTTTGCACCGGAGCAGCATAAGGAATGGTTCATTACCGCACTGCTCCCTCATATCAGAATGCCACTAATGCAGCAGAAAATCACTACTCAAGATTGAGCGCTGGAGATGGCAATGAAACTAGAGGCTTCACCTTTAGCAGAAACCAGTACAGGCATGACAACTCTACAGACCTAGTTGGCCAACCTTACGTTACAGATACACGAACTAAAAAAAGAGAAAGAGGTTATGCAAGACATATGGTGCATAAAGTGTAGAACACATGGCCACAGTAAAGATAACTGTCCAGTATTTGCAGAATACTTAGCATCAGGGGCTCCTAACCCCTTACCATGGACACAAGGGCCATGGTGTGAAATATGTAGAACACAAGGACATCCACCTCAGCAATGCCCTTTGCTTCAAAAGTATGTACAGACACCTAAAAACCTATATTGTATCTTCTGTAAATACATCAGGCATGATCCACAAGATTGTTGAGCTTATGATCTCCTGTCAGAAAGAACACAGGATGTGTACAGAGTCCAAGCAGACACACAGGGTCCAGCAACAGGACCACAGCCGGATCAGACGTATGGAGGCCGTGGAGGAGGTTTCAGAGGACGAGGCTGTGGAGGAGGCTTCGCACGAGGAGGAGGTTTTGGCCAAGGTCGTGGACCAGTCACTTGCTATAATTGTGGAATTGTAGGACACTATGCTAGGGACTGCCAGAACGCCACTACTACTTGTAATTACTGCAAATCTTATGATCATACCATAGAAGAGTGTCCCATCTTGATAGCTAAGATCAGAGATCCTAAACCAGCCGCACACCAGAACATCCAGCTTATTGCTGCTGAACCTAAGGAACCAGAACCAGCAGTTAACATTGTGACTCGGAGTGGTGCTTCCACCAGTGGCACATCGCAGGAGACCGGACAGAACACAAGTCAGGGGTGGGTGCGCAGAGCTCCTAATAAAGCAACCGCACTCGACCTATAGAATAATAAAGAGACCTTTCATGAAGCTAAGGCTTCCTTTGATGAACCTACACTATCAGGACCACAGGTACCGCCGTCTAGGGGCGTACCACAGCAAGTACCTTGTAGCGATAGCTCTGAGTAGGCACAGCAGGCTACCACATCAGGAAGATGTGACGAGGATGAATCGACAGGAAGTATACAAGCCTTCCTTCACAGCTGCTTGAAACTCCTGAGAAACGATAAAGTTGTTGGTGAGCTACAGCGTATGATAGATCAGTGTTAGTAACCCTCTCTCTCGGGCAGTGCACACCACGTTGTCCATAATATTACAAGACATGCAAGGACAGGAAGAGAGATGAAATTCATAGCGCAGATTGGCGAGTTTGAAATGGATGAGGTTGTCTTAGACCTAGGATCAGAGGTGAATGTTCTAACTAAACAGACATGGGAACAGATGGGTAGTCCTCAGTTAGCCCTATCACCTATCCACCTGAGGTTAGCTAATCAGCAGCGAGTATCACCATTGGGTCGACTATCGCAGGTACTAGTTGATATAGACGGAGTTTGTACTTTTGTGTACTTCGAGGTTATAGAAATAATTGGTGACAGTCGACCATATCCAGCACTATTAAGTATTGATTGGGCAATTGGTAGCAAAGCTGTCATTGACCTAAAGAAAATACAAATGACCTTTGAGGATGCGCAGATCTGGGTCATCGCACCGCTGGATCCTTACCAAGGTCCTAGATATATTGAACCTATCCGAGCAGAGGAAGAGGCACATAACATCGATAGTTTCTACTAGATGACTGCAAACTAGAACGACTATATAAATCCAACTGCAGAAGGGCATATTAGTTGGCGATGCGACAGCTCATGCGCATCAGATTCGGATGTTGGTCTAGAAAACTGGCAGAACAAACTTTACGAAGTCTCATCGCGCAGATGTGCGTTTATAAGTAAGTCACTGCTATGGATTGGTGCCGAGATTGCTGAGACTCCATCATATCATGGTCTGACGGATATCCAGGATTTTTTTGAACAGTTTGAGCAACAAATTCCTCATGAGCAGAGGATCGCAGCTATGGACCTTGCAGTTCGAGCTACACCTGCAAGATGGTGGTATGCGCATAAAGAGAATATCACATCATGGGATAATATGAAAAGACTGATGGCAATCATATTTTCCGACAACAGAGAGTATGTTCAGCAGAAATACACAGGAGAAACTGACCCCAGGATACACATTCAGACATGTGAACAGAACTGGTCGGACATTCCAGAGGATGAATGGGTTCACAGATTCATTTACACATTGGATACAATTCCAAGAAAATGGTATACAGAGACCGAGCTGCGCAAAGGAAGAACCACATGGCCGCTTATGACAGACAGCTTCCTACTCACCTTTGCGTTTGAGTCAGAACATCCAAGTGTTGCACAGGCCCTAGACATAATCAAGACAAATATTTTTGAGGATCGCACCATCTCAGTACCAGTCTAACCTGAGTGGACTATCCAGCTAGAAGAGGCGTTGGAATGCTATAATTTTACATCAGAATCAGAGGAGGCAGAGGAGGATCCTCGCAACACCAACATTCCAGAATCAGAAGGCACTCGCGATGTAGAAGGACCATAGTTAGAGATTCCAGCGATCACTGAGCCTATCAAGATTAAAAAGATCAATATTGGCACAGACGCAGAACCTAAGTTTGCCTCTATTGGAGACTACTGGAATGATGAAACAGTCGGCCACATTGCAGATCTGTTACATGACTATCAGGACCTATTTCCCACCAAGTTCACAGAGATGAAGGGAATAGTTGGAGACCTGGGAGTCATGAGGATACCATTAAAGGAGGATGCTAGACTAGTTAAGCAGCACCCATATAGATTGAATCCACGCTACAAAGAAAAAGTAAAGGATGAAATTGATAAAATGCTAACAGCAGGCATCATTGAGCCAGTAGAGGAAAGCGAATGGGTTAGCCCTATGGTCATGCAAGAAAAGAAAACAAAAGGGGACATCAGGATCTGTGTTGATCTGCGAAAACTCAACGATGCATCACTTCATGATCCATTTCCAACACCGTTCACTGATGAAGTATTAGACAACGTGGGAGGACAAGAGGTCTACTCCTTCATTGACGGGTTTTCAGGCTACCATCAGATCAAAATACATCTAGAAGATCAATCCAAGACCACCTTTGCAACAGAATGGGGCTCATTCCAGTATACGATAATGCCCTTTGGTCTTAAGAATGCACCAGCTATATTTTCTAGAGTAGTAGTTGTTGTATTTAAAGAATACATTCATAAATTATTGGAAGTATATTTTGATGATTGGACTGTATTTGGGCTAATTGATAAGCACATAGGTGATCTCAGACTGATGTTAGAGAAATGTAGGCAGTACCAGATTTCTCTAAACTTAAAAAAATGTATATTCTGTGCACCATTTGGTATTTTGTTGGGTCACATTGTGTGCAGACAAGGCTTGATGGTAGACCCCGCCAAGATCTCTATCATTGTAAGCCTCCCAGCACCTAACTCAGTCAAACAACTGAGGACAGTACTTGGTCATACCGGGTACTACAGAAAGTTCATCAAGGGCTACGCAAAGATTATAGCGCCGATGGAGAAATTTCTCAAGAAGGATGTAAAATTCCTATGGAATGAGGAATGCCAGCAGAGTTTAGACATACTGAAGGAGAAGATGGTTACAGCACCCATCCTAGTATTTCTGGACTAGACTAATCCTTTCCATGTACATGTGGATGCATCCGGCATCGCATTAGGAGTCGTCTTGACCCAGCCAGGAGAAGGGGATCTTGACCATCCCATCGCATGCTCCAGCAGAAAGCTATCAACAGCGGAAAAGAACTACACCACGATAGAAAGGGAGGGCTTAGCTATGGTATATGCGCTGCAGAAGTTCAAGCACTATCTATTGGGTGCCTTGTTTAAAATGTTTACTGACCATTCCGCATTGAAGTACCTAGTCAATAAACCAGTGTTAGGGGGAATAATCTGCAGATGGTTACTCCTCTTCCAGGAGTATGATTTTGAAATCATTGTGAAACCAGGAAGACTGAATGCAAGACCGGATCATCTGTCGTGGTTAGACTCAGGAGAAGAGCCCAGTAACCTAGAAGACAATCTGCTAGATGCACCATTGTTTTCCATATAGATTGCAGATGAGTACTATGCCGAAATTATTCAATTCCTCACCACAGGAGTAGCACCTGATGACTTTACTAAGCAGCAAAAGAAACAATTGGTTGTGAAGGCAGCAGACTTCACCCTCATTGCAGGATGCCTATACAAGTTAGGTCCGGATGAATTCCTACGCAGATGTGTAATGCCGCATGAAAAAGACGCTATTATCAAAGAGGCTCATTCAGGAACCGCAGGAGGTCATTTCGCTGGAAAACCGACTGCGTAGAAAATCCTAGAGGTAGGATTATGGTGGCCTACACTGCATAAAGACACTAAGGACTTTTGCAGATGTTGTGATATCTTCCAAAGGGTAGGAAAACCCTCGCGACGCGATGAAATGCCGCTGCGACCGCAGGTCACGCTGCGCGCATTCGACAAATGGGCTATAGATTTTGTGGGTCCAATCAACCCACCCGGGAAGCGCACTGGTGTGAGATACATTATCACTGGAACAAAATACCTCACCAGATGGGTGGAGGCCAAGGTAGTAAGAAATTGTGATGTTTCTACAGCTACATAGTTCCTCTTTGAAAATATCATCAACAAGTTTGGATGCCCAGTAATTTTGATGAGTGACCAAGGTAAACATTTCTTGAACAGTACTATTGAGGCATTAACAGAAGAATTCCAGATCCAGCACTATAAGAGCACTCCCTACCACCCGCAGGCTAATGGCATAGTGGAGGCCTTCAATAAGATTTTAGAAAACGCTCTCACTAAGATCTGTAATAGCCAGAGGAATGATTGGGAGCTCAGAGTTAACGCTGTCTTATGGGCATACAGAACCACATGTAAGAAACTTACGGGACACACACCTTTCAACTTAGTATATGGACAGGAGGCTGTTATGCCTATGGAGTATATTCTCCCCAGTTTAAGAATCGCTCAGATTACTGGAATGACCGATACAGACACGGTCGAAGCAAGGTTAGCCCAGCTGCTTGCCTTAGAAGAAGACCAGTTGATTGTTGGATTCCATCAGAGAGTGCAGAAGGCCCGAGAAAAAGATTGGCATGACAGACACATTAAGAACAAGACTTTCCAGATCGGAGACCTGGTGCTCCTTTATGACAGCAAATTCATCAAGTTCCGAGGGAAGTTTAAGACACATTGGCTGGGGCCATACTAGATCCAACAAGTCACAGAAGGAGGTGCTGCTCAGCTTAGCCAGCTGAACGAGGAGCTTTTGCCCACATGGATCAATGGCAGTAGGCTTAAGCTCTATAGTGATAGCCGCCTCACCTCTTAGCCCTAGCTTAAACCAGCCGCGAAGGTGCAGATGTCCAGTGTAGTTGAAAGGAGGCATTGCACCGGGAATGAGTCTACACCCAAAAAAAAAAATGTGTGATGCGGAGTTTTTCTTAAACACTGTTTGTTTGCGCAGGTGATGCGGAGTTACATCGCAGCAGTAAGATGTTTCCCCCTGCCACGTACCCAGTTTGCAACCGACAGTGGGCTAGTCAAGTCACTATCTGACATGTATTTAATGAAGAAATGACCGGTATCCCCTACCGTAGATTTAGCAGCAGTATATTAAATTTTTCCAGATTTGGTAAATCCCCGATGACACCGGTGCCTGTATACACACGCTTGGAGGAAAATTCGATCAGATTTTAGCATTTATTGAGGATTGAAGGATGGGTATGGTCTTATCCATGCCATTAATATGACTGGCGCACCCAATCCAGATGACCGTTATGACCGGGATTGTCGTATTTGGCACAAAAGCAGAAAGTATTCAATTGGGACAGTTACGCCTGCAGAAAAAACCGAGCGCTGGAGAGTAAGTGTTAAGCATTCCCTGTGTCAAGATAAGTTGTTACAGAGTGCTGTGATTCTCAGAAGTTGCAACCATTGCACGTCCGCCACTTTATGCTAAGTGGGTCCCATCTGAGGACGAGCCGCTGGAAAAAATTTTGAGAATATTTCAGCGTCACGGCCTTGCAGGAACTATGGAATTGCCATCTACAGCTAACCCGCCGAGCTCGTCCCAAACCAGAGAACAGCCGAAGACGAGAAGCCATTCCCAGCTCATGGAGGAATCCGGGTCTGAGAGGGAAGATGAAGTCCGTAGTTCAATGGACTACCTCATACCACGAGTTGAAGGCGCTCCAGACATCAAACTTTCCAAGAGCGGTAAGCTTCCTGTGCCTATACCGCCAATAGATTCTCGAGTAAAGGAAAATGGCGATTTAGTAGGATATGCTGCTGTTGTCAAATTTATTGATTACAACCTGGTGGATGGTAAGACATACCCTCACTTCAAACCAGCTTCGTATCTTCTGCTTGAGAAGAACCCAAGGACAGGCAGAGACGAATTCGTCCCCCAGCCGCATGTCCAGATCCTTGAGCAGTCAGGTCTGCTCAACGTGTTGAGACTACCCCATTTTGGGCGTAGCACAGCGGTTAATGCTGTGGTGCGTGTCCTCCTCTCGTGTGTACATGGAGGCTATCTCTGGCTCAGTCACAAAATCGAACTCAATGTCGACTTGATACACCATGTTACTGGCCTGTCTAAAACTGGTAAATACCCCGAAATACAGGTATCGGGAAATACCAAGGATTCCAAGCTGCCAACAACGCTCGTTAAAAGTATCAGTTACAGCGAGGAGGCAGGGCTTATGATGTCATGAGTTTACAGAATGAGACACTCATATTTACAGTCAGCTTGCTTGCAGGCAGACTGCTTACCAAGGTCCGACCAAAGGAAGTTACAGGATCGGTGATCCATCTGGCCATACAAGTTACCGAAGGCGAGCAGTTCAATTGGTCGTTATTTTTATTAAACATGTTTCAGGAATATTGTTTGGCAGCCCAAGATCAAGCCAGCCACCCTTTCCACTTCTCATGGCTGCTCATACTATGTGCATTCGTTGCATGGAAGGAACCGCCCAACAGCCAGTTTCCGCAGATCCTAGGAGGAACACCCAGGGGTGTGCGCTATGCCAGTTTATGGGACACCAGCAGTCCAGCACGGAAGCAGGTTAACGCAATAGTATTTTATGAATATTATTTGATGTTGCAGAACCTTATCCAGCACTCACCAAGGATCAGCACAGAGACTGTGGACGCATATGATAACCGGCTTAATTTTATGGCGGACAACCATAGAATATACCTAAGGCCTAAAAGGACTAAAAGGGACGACTGGGCCCCCGGCTGGTTCAGAATGACAATGCAGGATGTTGAGAATGTCATCAAGGGTTTTGATGACCAATGGCAGAATGAATACGAAGATACCACGCCACTGCCAATGGAGACCGACCAGACATGCCCACCAGAAAAAGGCAAAGACCCACTAGACACCGAGGCACACCAAACAACAGAAGTACCGCTACACGGCCAGAAGAAAAGAGATGTACCGAAAGAATCAGCAACAACGCCCTCTACAAAGGATGGAAGCCAGGAGACCACAACGACGCAGGGGAGGAAGAAACAAAAAATTTCAAAACCAACTCTGAAGACGACACTAACAGAAGATAATTACGAACTCATCGCAACAAGGACATGTGATACACTCAAGGATTCATTTGATGAGGTGAAGAAATCACAGGAAAAGATTAAGAGCGCCAGAGAAAAGTAGCTCATAGACATATGAACAATTATAGAGAAGGCTTCCACGACACATGCTCCCCCAGTAAAGGTGCCCACTGGAGAAGCTTCAGCATCGGCAGTACCCCACGAGGAAAGCTTAGCAAAAGATCGCCTCAACATTGTGTTGATCCCACCATGCAGTATCAGACTCTCGGCAACAACGGCGGACCCACCAGACCAGTTTAAGCAACCCCTTGAGGTTAACCTTGCAGAGGTTCACATTGATCAATTGCACAGAATCCAACAGTAGCTAAGCGCAGAGCTCAGGAGTAGGGAGCTTGCGACTTACCAGCAGAATGCGCAGCTAAAGCAAAAGAATGCAGCACTCGCCACCAGCTATCAGAAGAAGGTAGACGAGTTAAACACATATCAGAACAAGGATCAGGAACTCTCCCAGATACTATAGAATATTGCAATAGAACTCCCTAACTGCAACATCGAGTTCGCACTGCCTACCCCGGAGAAGCTACAAAGAGTCGCAACAAGAGCAAAGGTTCTCGAGCAAACTATAGTTAAGATGGATGAGAAAGTAGCCAGGATAAAGGCCGACCATGAGATGCAGATCGCCGAGCTTGAGGCACGTCTACAAGACACCTCCCTCACAGATCAAAAAGCTCGGGTGGAAGCATTTCGACTCACCTCTGTGCAGATACAATCATGCATTGACGAAGCCCAGGTACTACTAACAAATGCGATGAACACATGGGCTGAGCTAGATGAGCCACCACAGAAGGTCGAGATCCAGCAGAGTATACAGCAAGTAGAGAACACAGCAGTGGCCATGAAAGAAGAAATCAAGAGCCTAGCAGCTCTTCAGAAGATGAGGAAGACGAAGGAGATAAACCAATTACAGCAAGAGGTGCAGCAGTTGAGAACAAAGGAGCTGCACATCACTGACCTACTTCAACCTTTTCAGGAGCAAATCACAGAATTAGTTGACGTGGTTGAGCAGAAGGTGAAGGAATTCACAACCACCAGAGAGAAAATTGAAGGAACAGAGGACTCCAAGATTGATCAAACATTGCTTGATTCGGCAAAGCAGTGCGCTGAGGAGATGAAGAATGAAGTCGCAGGACTTCAAGGCAGGTTACAGCGCACTTCACAGGAGGTGAAGGACAAGTTGCAGTAGGAGAAGCCTATTCCAGGTGGCTCGAGGGTGAGCCACAAGTAAGTGTTAGGGGAGTGTTGGAGCAGGGTCCCGCAGCTACAGAAGAAGCTGCTAGTTTTGGCGGAAAGATATAGTTTTGGCGGAAAGATATAAGTTTTGGTGGAAAGAGCACAAGGTAGAGCTACGACGCCGTAGCACGTTTCCAGCTGGAGAACAGAGCCGGAAACTATGAATTTTGGGATAGAAAAGTCAAGAAGGCAACGGTACCCGAGCGACCGAGAGAAGAAAGCTCAACCACTGCATTGAAGGCAGCGGTGGAAGACAGGAGGGCTTAGCGACCCTCATAAAGAAGAAGGAGCAACGAGGCTCAAGCATTGAAGGCGAAGGACATAATGAGAAGCAGTGCATAGTACCCATGGTCAGTGCCGGGAAGCATGGAAGACTGGAGAGAGCTGTGGTGTGCCGGGAAGCGGCTACCTCAAGGACATAGAGGACCGACTGTCACTAATTAGGGTTTGGGTTACTGTTGGGACAGGCCCACAGTGTTGTAATGGTGAGACCTTTGGGACGCCTATAAAAGCTTGTATTTTGTATTGTAAAGGGTTAGCTAATCAGTCAGTTAGCCAGTTGGTTGGCTCATAGGATTGAGTCGTTAGTTGTTCAGTTGATTATTTTGTAGACTCAGGAGTCAGTCAGACAGACTGTGCTATAACGATCCAGACACTTAGCTTGTCTGTGAATCATTTGAGTCTGTATGTAACCATCCACAGAGAGGAAGAGAGGGAAGGATATATTGAAAGAAAGGCAATATATAGATAGAAATAGACCAGAGATCTAGAAGAGATCTCGCGCTGTGCATACAGTGCAACAGACTGTGCTAACTTCCCTCAAGATATATAATAGAAGCACAGTTTGGTGGACGTAGCTCCCATCCTGGGGGTGAACCACGTTAAATCTGCGTGTTATGTGTTGCATGAATGTGATTGTACTAGCTTATTGTTACTGGTTGCTATGCATATGATGTTAGTTGCAGTAAGTGAATGTATGTATTGTTCAGCTCATAATAATGAAAGAAGAAAGAGATAAGTGAAGTATTTTAGTAAGTTGATTAAAGACTCCTTTACGTCTGTTTCTAATGACCATTTAATCACAATATAACTTCTGCAAAGTAGAGTTCCACACACCGGCACAGTCAACGCTAAGAGCGCAAATTCGTGGTGGTAGGATATCGCAGAGAGGCGATATCGCACCGACAGAGGAGCTACGGTGCACGATACTGCGAGCTGAGGGCTTAGCGTTGAGGAGAGGTTTGGTGTTCCGCGGTGCGCAAAGGTGCGATAGGGTTGGAGGTATTGTGAGTAAGTGGAAGTTGTGCGGCAAGGGAAGAGACTGTGCGACTTGCGCGTGGATAAGAATCGCACGGCTAAAAGCGCTGCGAGTAGAAGGGGATGTGCGATGCACAGAAATAGCTGACCTTGGGATTCACAGGAGTAAGAGAAGGGACGTAGGATGCGCAGAACCTGGTCCAAGACACTTGAGTCTTGGCCAACCCATTAGATTCACTTCGGGTGAGACTTCAGATCGCTTCGCGGTCTGTTGCCGAAAGGGCCAATGAGTTTGGGGTGTTGTTGATTAATTATAGTAAACCCAGGTCTGCCCATGCAATCAACAGAATGATGTCAGGGTGCAGTATTGAGACCTGAAGAGAAGTTCATAGTTCCATCATGTAGTAGATGGAAACATCGTGGGATACAAAGCAAGATTCGTAGCACAAGGCTTCTCACGAAAAGAAGGCCTAGACTACGAAGAGACATTTGCAGCCAGTAAGAGTTTAAACACATACATGATGAGGCTGATGAAGATCTTAACCTTTGCTACAAGGTTGAAGATGTAAGTCTATACACTAGATGGTCACATAGAATATTAGTAGCATAGGAAGCTACTTGTCACTCTAGTACAGAATGTTTTCAGTGCATAGAGCACAGAAGACAGAGGGAGTATGATGCTCCGCTTCAGAGGGAGTGACTACAGAATATATTGAGGTTTGACATGGTACGACAGGATGTGAAAATTACTGATGACTCTAGGCTTTACTAAGAGTAAAGAGGATTCCAACCTTTGCTTTAAGTTTGAAGACGAAAGACCAGTGATGCTCCTATTATGTGTCGATGCACTATTGTTCTAGGCATGGAGGTGTGGTAGAGTACAGATGGGATCTTCCTTGGATAAGGGAAGTATGCAGTAGAGATCCTGAAGAGGTTCAGGATGAAGGACTGCATGACCACACCTATGGCATCGAACATGAAGCTATTGAGTGATGCTTCATCAGATTCGGTTGATGCTACAATTTATCGTCAGATGATTGGGTCATTGATGTACCTAACGAACACGAGACCAGACATTTGCTTTGCTGTGAACACCTTGAGCTAGTACTTGACAGATATGAGGAGTGTTCACTTGACAGCTGCAAAGCATATTCTGAGGTACCTGAAGGTTACAGTTGATTATGGGCTCAAGTACGATGCGAATCAAAAGATTAACCTGGAGGGTTATGTTGATTCAGATTGGGTAGGCAGTGCCGTTGACAAGAAGAGTACTTCAGGGTGTTACTTCAGTATGGGATCAGGTGTGATCTCTTGGTTTAGCAGGAAGAAATCCTATGTCGCACTGAGTACAGCTGAAGCAGAGTATGTCGCATCTTGTTCAGCTAGTTGTGAGGCAGTATGGCTGCGGAAGCTACTGTCTGATATATTTGATCTCCAGTTGGATGCTACTTGTATACATTGTGACAACCAGAGTTGTGTGAAGTTGTCAGAGAATCCAGTGTTCCATGACAAGTCAAAGCATATCGAGATCAAGTATCACTATATGAGGGATATGGTGCAGAGAGGAGCAATGAAGTTCCAGTATGTTGCGACGGAGGAATAGATAGCTGATGTATTGGCAAAGCCATTAGCTAGGCTGAAGTTTGAGTACTTCAGAGAGAGACTTGGTGTTCTCCAGATCGAGGTTCCTTCCAAGAGAAAGTGATGAGACCCAGATCCATTCTGACATGGTGAGAGGATTGGTTCCTTCCATGGTCAGTTGTAAGGGCTGAGCCATTCTGTCATGGTGAGAGGATTCAGTTCCTTCCATGTCAGATATGAGTGCTAGAGATCCAAAGCCATTCTGACGAGCAGGTCATATGTAAGGGTTGAGCCATCCTGTCATGGTGAGAGGATTTGGTTCCTTCCATGTAAGATATGAGTGCTGACTACCATTCTAGGAATGGAGGCACCTGGTTAGTTACCAAGAACACTCAGTCAGGGACTGAGAGAGCCATTCTGATGAGCAGGTTAGATGTAAGGGCTGAGCCATTCTGGTCATGGCTAAAGGATTAAGTTCCTCCCATGACAGATGTGAGTGTTGGCCATTCTGTCGAGTAGGATAGATGTAAGGGAAACTGCCACTCTCAGGGAGAGTGGAGGTGCCTGGTCCATTACCAGGTAGCTCAGTCAGGGACTGGGGGCCATTTTGATGAGGGTGTAGGATTCAGTTCCTACCAGGTCAGATGTGAGTGCACAAATATTTCATCATTGTGAGCGGATGTGGTTCCTACCTGGATGATAGTTTTTCATCATTGTGAGCGGATGTGGTTCCATCCTGGGTGAAAAGAATAGAGTTATTTCATCATTGTGAGCGGATGTGGTTCCATCCTGGATGAAAGTGAGGAAATATTCCATCATTGTGAGCGGATGTGGTTCCAGCCTGGGTGAGAAGAACAGAGTTATTTCATCATTGTGAGCGGATGTGGTTCCAGCCTGGATGGAAGTACAAAACTCTTCCATCATTGTGAGCAGGATGTGTTCCAACCTGGATGGATGTGAGTACCATGCCATTCTGATGAGTAGGTTAGATATAAGTGCAGAGCCATTTCACAGATGTTAGTGATGTGATGTCCTATCATGCTGGTGAATGTGAGTGATGGGCCTTTCTGATGTGATTGTAGTTTACTACATGATCAGATGTAAGTGTTGGGCATGCCTTTCTGACGAGTAGGTCAGATGTAAGTGTTGGGCGAAGACCTACCTGGTGGCTAGGCCTACAACCAGCATGAAAAAGGGCTGGCTCTGTAGAACTTCCTATGACGAGATAGTACACACATGATGATGACCAGAGGAGATCCAGATCGAGCTATGATCCAGATCCAGTTATGATGACTCCGGGAGATCCAGATCGAGTGATGATACAGATCCAACAGTGATGATCCAGATCGAGAGATGATCCAGATCTAGATCCAGATCGAGTGATGATCCAGATCCAGTCCAGTGATGATGATCCAGATCGAGTGATGATCTAGATCCTGTGGTGATGTTCCATGATGATCCAGATCGAGTGATGATCCAGATCCAGATCCAGATCGAGTGATGATCCAGATCCAGTTCTATGACGATCCAGATCGAGAGATGATCCAGATCCAGATGACTTGAAGATGAAGATGACTTGAAGATGAAGATGTTCCAGTTGATACAGAGAAGAAGATCAGTGCTGAAAATCATGTCTAAAGAATACCTTCCTAGTTAAGAGGGAGTGTTGATGTATATGTAACTTCGGAATGTATTCTTCTATGTATCTTATGTATTGTAACCCGATGTTTATTCTGGGATGTTTCTATTATGTATGAGTCATGTGATCATGCCTCGATGTTCCGATCGGGAAGATTAATAATGTAAATAAGTCATATCAAGTCATTAGGTAAGTCCCCATAGTTTCGGGGAACTTGAGTTATTATACACTAATTAAGGTGTAGGATCGAGTAGTAATTGTTAGGTTGAACCTACGTGTGAAAATGCAATTCAAGTGAACGAATGAATATAAATAGAGAGTGAGAGTCTCTCTATTTATCACTTGTGAAATACATCACTTGCTCTCTCAAGTGTGGCGCACTAGTGGAGAAGGAAATATACGGGACAAGAAGACTACTACTGTTGGAGTGCATCTTTATGTTTTGGGGTTTTACATCTTGTGGTGATACTATCTTAGAGGAAGTTGCGGGGTTTTCTCCATTTATGGTTTCCCCGATCAAAACTCTTTGTGTCTCTTGTCTCTTTTGATGTGCTTATGTTATTGCTGTGTTTGTTATTCTCTCAGTGAAAATATCCTAACATAATGCTAGCTTAAATGTTGAAAAACTAACACGAGTTTGGATACACAGTTAATAGAATTGTTAACATATTCTCGATTGCAGTAGGTCAACATGTCGTACTTTCAGTATATTGTCGGTATTATGCTTGAATGGATAGTTTGTATAAAATCAGTCGTCTTTGTTTACAAAAATGTTGAGTAGTTTCATGTCCAATGATTATATAAAAATGTATAGAAGAGAAATAGCAATGGAAGTATTTGTTTGTAGGTTGCCATTGTTGTTTTTGCAGTTTTAGAAGGACTTCCATTGGTAGTCACTTTGACGCATGATTAATTGCTGAAATTTTTCTAGATTTAGCTTATTCAAATTAATATCTAATGACTGTCTATGATTTATTTGAGAGTGGTGTTTCACTTCTTAACATGTTTTCTTGTCATTTTATTGACAATTTAGCTTTTTCAATGAAGAAGATAATGGCATACAAGGTTTTGTTTAGTATCTGATTCACAATAACTTATTACTATGGATCGATGGGTGATTGGTATTTCAACATCTAAAAATTCATCCCATTCAAGGTATGAAGGCTATCAGCATGTGAGACTATGGGTTCTGCTACAAAAATTTGTAGTGAAAAAATAGGGACACTGACCTTGAATCGGGTTGCCCTTTCTCGTTGGTTTATATCTATGGGAATAATTCCTTCTTATAAGTGTAATGGGCTATGATAAAACATGACATTGCCCAATTGTTATATGATTCAACATTCTTGTTGTTAATTGCATGTGAAGCTTAACCCTATTACATAACACATCATATTTGGATTGCAGATGACAGTTGTTAGGGCATGGGTTGCTGAAAGTCTCAAGGACCAACCCGACAGTTCAGAAAGTTTCCCTTCCATTGTATGTTCCCTTCTTATTGAGGGTATCTCCTAGAAACCATGAGGAGTGTCTTTAAACCTGAGTTAAAACATTAGAATCTTTTCAAGTACATTATTATGAATAGAAACTTGGAAATAAATGTCCAATCGCTCAATTCAAGTGTTTTGTATAGAAAAAGGAAAATCAATTGGAGGCCAATATATTAAAAACTCAAGTTCATTTTTTTTATTGCATTGTGAACAACAACCAACTCTTCTAGAAATGTTTATTAAATCCACATGAGATTTCCATTGAGGTCCTTTTTTTGTTTAAACTTTAAATTATTTGGTAGTTGGAAGCTTCTAGAAACAACCTGAAGGATTTCACCTCCAAGCATTGTCTTCTGTAATGCTAAGATCCCATGTCCAAGGGGTATCTATCATAGTTATTAAAGATGGATGGTGCCAATTCATACCAGTTTAGGAAAATTATGGTTTGATTTTACCTTTGAACCAATTTAGAACCAGTGCTTGACCTTGTTATCATCTTGGTGATCTAGTTGATGGTTTAATACATTATAGGATGCATTCTTCAAAAGTTCATCAATCTTGGTTTGGAGCTAGTAAGGAGGTGGGATTGTCTTTCATATCTCCAAATTATATGAAGATTGGAGAGGGTTGTTGCTCGAGGGAGCGCTTGAATCCATAGGCCCACATAGTTAAGGCACCTGGTCTCTTCTCCATTATTTTTCCATTACTCATTTCTATTTCCTCACTTCTTTTTCTACTTCTACATTTACTATTGTAACAAGCCTCATAAAGCTTGGTCTACTTCTTTTGGGAGAGAGCTTCATAAGCCTTTCCTGGTTGTACTTAACTACAAGATATAATCATAAGGAAAATATAAACACACTAAAACACCTAAGAAGATAACACACTAAACCCCAAACTCAAATTTCTATGGTTGTGCATCTTGTCTCTTTGGTCTAGTTATATGGTGAACGTATTTTTAGCTTCTGAATGCATTTTTATGGTTCATTATGTTATAAATAGCTTTCTTCCCTGTTTATTACAGCATTGAATTTGTTATTGGTAGTAAGCTCTCAAGTGTTATTTCATTGTGCTTACATACTAGCATTGTGTGTTGACTAGTTGGGTAAGTTGTGGATCAATTTGGATTATTTTATTGCAAGTTCACTAGCTTATTTAATGCATGTTTACTATTGCTATTTATCATTTTAATTCACATAACACTTAGGGACCACTCTTTGAAGAGAAGATTCTAAGCCTTGACCTTTAGCAAAGGCCTCTTTTGTTCAAGGCCAAAACTTGCTTCTCTTTAAAAGAGAAAGGGGTTTTTAATTAAGAAAGTCCTCAAGGAGTTGGAACTTACATTTGAAGGAGGTGCTAGATTATATTTTCCTATTTTGCAC
This sequence comes from Pseudotsuga menziesii, assembly GCA_001517045.1. Taxonomy (NCBI): domain Eukaryota; kingdom Viridiplantae; phylum Streptophyta; class Pinopsida; order Pinales; family Pinaceae; genus Pseudotsuga; species Pseudotsuga menziesii. Next base: position 178,861 of record LPNX011106714.1, on the reverse strand, counting down.
ATGGTTATTTTTGTTATCTATTGAAGATTATAAATAATTTGCTTCATTGTTTTTCTACTTTACGGTTCATTTTTTTTTCTATTGAGATTATTTTATTGGATTTTGTAGGAGTGAACTTAACTAAGTGGGCCATTGAGTATGAAGAGCCTGTTGTCGAGGTTTTTCTATTGAGTATAAAGATCCTACTGTGGATTTCAAGCTGCTAAGTATGGGTTAATTGAAGCTGCTATGAGATCTAAGTATGTCTTAGTAGCCAAGTACAAGTAGGATGGTTTACCCATTGTAATATTTTGAAAAGTAATCGATGTACTAGATGATTTTCATGTAAAGTTATATGGAGATGGATTTTGATAAAGATCATATTTATTGTAATACTTGAAATTTCATATAATATAATTTATGTGGTTTAAAAATTATATGGTTATACTTTATATTATTTATAAGTGTTGTAATTAACTAATTAATGTGACATTGCATAATTTACATGTGTATTAGATGATGATAAATAATGTATGATTCCTTTTTTAATTTAAAAATAATATCATATTAAAAATTTATATTGATTAATAATGGACACCATTAAAATTACTAGAATATAAGAATCACACATAAAACGACTAAAAATGACTAAATTAGTGACCAATAAATGAGATTAATGACCAAAATTCGCATTTAAAATGACCAAAAATTGAGATATACATGACCAAACAATGAGATATAAATGACCAAAAAAATGATCAAAATTCGCATATCAGTGACCAAAAAGCAGTTTTGGTGGCTAATTTACGATCTTTTATTATGCGACCAAATTTGGTCATATTCTAGTTTGTTATGTGGTCATATATTTGGTCATTGATTCAAATATATGACCAAATTAATGACCAAATGACAAGCTATAAATAACCAATTTTGGTCGCGTAATAAAAGCCCGTAAATTAGCCACCAGCGATCGCCAAACCAAAAGTGGTCATTGATATGTAGAATTTGGTCATTCTTTTGGTCACTAATCTCTCATTTTCCACTAGTGTTGGTAATGCTGAGGCTGATTTCATCCATCACAACCTTAGGCATTAGGTTATGAGAGGCTCCTGAATCCAACAGACAATTATGGAGGATTTTATCATGGATGTTCAGAGATATATAGAATGGTGGGAAATAGTCCTTTAGGTCTTTGATCACAGGGCCCAGGGTTACAACAGGATTGTCATCTTGCATATTTACAAAGTCAGTGTCAATGTGAACCTTGGGCTGAAGGGAATTCAGAATGGAGGTTTTAAATGCATCATTCTTCATCAACTCTATTAAAGGGAAAGGGATTTTCAATTTTTGTATTTCATACTCAAGGTTGAAGGAATGATTCAGCTTATCTGGAAGCCTTAACTCATGAGCTGTAGCTTTGAGTTGGACTTGATCAGGTGTGGCTGAAGGTCCTAGTTTATGCAATACTTTGGATGGAACAACCCCTTTCTTTGGTAAAACAACCACCTTTCTAGCAGGTGTAGTGGACTGCTTGATAGGTACAACATTCTTCTTGAGGGGAGAAACCAACCTAGACCTCAGTTGGTAACCTTCTTGACCATCATCTAGCCTCTTTAGCAATCTACTCATCAATCAGGGCTTCTTCATATTCTGCCTGGGTCAGAAAAGAATAGTCCACCTCATCCTCCATGCAGTGGATATTGTATTCATCTTCTCCTTCGTCTTCCATGAATTCTGGCTCTTCTTCTAATACAGCATTTTGAAATGGAGCTCTTATCCTCTGGTATTCCCCTTGATTTCTCTCCCTTCTAAGAATATGAACAGGGGGATTTCCTCTTCTATAAGGAACAAAATTTGGGTTTCGAGGAGCAAAGTCACTTGGCCCCTTCCCCTCACCGGCATATGTCCTTGGTCCTTCAATTTTTACATTTCAATAGTCAGGTTATCTAAGAGTTTGGTCATTTTTTCAATCTTGTTCTCTGATGCAGAAGCCACACCATAGTCTGCTAGCTGCTTTCTCCTATGTATCTTCCCTTTGACCTTCTGAGATGCCAGAATGTTTAACTCTACCTCTAGAGCAACATCCTACATGAGTGGTAAGGAGGCAGACCTCCTTTCTGTTAGAATTTTATCATTCAAGCTAGCATTATGATCTTAGGATCTTTAACTGAGAGAATAACATGCACAACAATAAAACACAAGAGACAAGAGAAACAAAGAATTTTCCTTGGGGAAACCATAAAGGATAAAACCCCACAACTTCCTCAGAGATAGAATTAGCACCGAAAGTAAAACCCGAAAAAAGTAAGATGATCTCTAGAGATTCTATCTCTCTCTCTCACATTGAGAGAGCTTCTCCTCTCTCACTCATGCACCCCAATGAGTGAGTGTGTGTGTAATAAATAGAGAGACTCACTCTCTATTTATATTCTTCCGTTCACTTGGAACCCACTCCAACATTTTTGCCTCACTTAACAATTACTTACTAGAGCTGGCATCTCTAGGAGTGTCTAATAACCCTAGTGCCCCACAACTTGTGGGGACTTTGCCTCCTCCAACCAACAAGGAGGTTTTTCCTTAACACAATGGTGGGGACTATTTCCCCAACTTACAATGACTCACCTAGGGTTGAGTTCACTATTGTAACCCGATGTTTATTCCAGGATGTTGAGTTCACTAGGTGAGTCATTGTAAGTCGGGGCATGACATGACTCAAGTACATCCTGGAATAAACATCGGGTTACAATAGATAAGAAATACAAGTGAATACATTCTGAATTTACAATTACATCAACACTTTCTCTGAGAAGTAGGCAGAAGTCAGAGTAAAAAACATTTGCATAATTTATCATAGCTGAGGTATCGGTTGGCTTAATCTTAGTGGGGATCTTACTGTACATGTTGTTGAATATTTTGGTAAAGTTGGAGACAGACTCATCATTTTCTCTTCTTAGGTTGTTGAACTCTATGATGTAGTAGAGGTGATATCCTCTCTCCCCCAATGCTTTAGTAAAATGTTATCCAGGGCCTCTATGCCTTCCACTAACCCAGCAGGTAGTTCCTTAAACCACTTTCTAGCCTGGCCATCTAGGCTTTGCATAAAAACTCTAGTCCATACGTCTTCTTGTTCTATATTTATATTTTCAGCATAGCTATAAAAAGCCTCTAGATGTTCTTCAGTAGTAAAATCCCCTTCCTCTGTAAACTTAGGCATATACTTGAGGTAATCCCTGGTAGGCATGGCTGTGAGAGAATTTGGCAAAACAAGGGGTGCATACCTAGCTACTAGAATCATTTCCATTTTGGACAATTGAGGGGTAGCCATATTGGAAATAGGTATGGAAAGGGATGTGGAAGGTAGCATTGATGAGGATATTTGCTGAGAAGGTGGTGGTCTACTATGGAGTCACCAAGGATTGGATCTTCACAAGAAACAGTGCTTGAAGATGCCCAAGCCCTATATTTTTCTGATATAAAAAATTTCTGGGAATTAAGAGTTTCAGCAGAAGAAATAACAGCAGAAAGATTTCTTGAAATACCCGATGTAGCGTGTTGTGCAGCACTACTAGTCTGTCTTAGTGAAGCCCTATCTTTCCTCAAGATTTCTTCTAGATCTGAAACGGGTGTTTCTAGTGGCCCCTTTGGGTTTGCTCTTGTACTTGGTCTTCTTGAAGCCACCTTATATCAATGGAGTCGCCAGATAGATTATTACAACCGTAATAATGTCCAAGCCTTGTCTATCATCAAAGCATGGATCTATGTCGTCTCCTAGGGAAGCTGAGCTTCAATCTCCTCTCCCCAGCAATGGCGCCACTTTGTTATCACTCCAGGAAAATCCTGTAGGTTGTAGCTCGAGGATGCCTGGTAACTTAAATTGTTGTTTAGGATTTTCCTAAATTGGATCAAGCCGGATAACCTATATAACCTCTCACTCTCAAGGCATGCATGAGGCTCACTCAATCACAAAGATTTTAGTTACAACTTGTTCAGTAGTTTGACAAAAAGAGTGCAGGGATGGAGAACCCACTAGGCTCACAGAATTACACACATAACACAAGCATATAAATGGCTAAATCTTGCTGAGGATGGTGTTTATAAATCAAATATCACTAAATAGCCAATAGGATGACAGCTATCGACCCTTTAGTAAATATGAAAATTACCTAAATGCACGTTCAGGAAATAAACATAGTAAAGAAAGAGATGGTTGAACAAATCACAACAAAAGAGATTATACTTAGAATAAAGCAGATGAGACACTTGATAATGGAACAAGCTCATAAATCCCCAGAGTTGAACCTTAATTAATCAAATAATCATGGGCTTTATAGCCTTTTACAAAATTTACAGATCCTGAAAAATAGATATGTTTACACAAAAAATAATTGAAAGCAATAGTTTTTCCATATTAGGGCTTCAAACCCTTGCTAACTATTTGTTCATCTACTATGAAGATCTAGTTCATTGAGTGGTCCTTTAATGATTGAAGTGGTCCCACTATTGGTTCACTGTGAAATTGCCGTCAACAGTTAGTGTATCAACTTTTAACTAAAATTCCCTATCTTGTTCAATCTCCCTGAAACCTTTTTAACTTTGTTGTCGTAGTCGCCAATTGGAAGCCTTTTCTTCTATCACATTGGTGCCCCAAGCTTAACTGCTTCCGCAGTTTCGGTGCTCCAATTCCCAATTGTTTCCGCATTTTACTTCTTACCTCTGTCGTCGCTGATCAAGGGATTTTTCCTTTAGCTCATCGGTGCTCTAAATCTCTACACTACCCCTCTCCACCTTTATCTTGTCGGCGATTAGGATCTTTATCTTCTGTTCCATCGACGCCCTAAGTCTCAGCGCTACCGCTGTTTCGATGCTCCATGTCCCTAGCGTCGTGACGGCTTCTTCATCGGTGGTCAGGAGCTGTAGTAAATAATACATCGGAACCTTTATCTGAACGTGGCTGCAATTTTAGAGGTGAAACAAACCAAATAAAAACCAGCCGAAAATTGATTGACGATGTGTGAATCGGAGCTTTAGTATTTTGTGCTGTCAAAACTGTGGAGGATTTTGGTCTTAAATTTTCCAATATGTAGTTCTCAGCTTTCCCGATTGTCGATGATTTCTCATTGTTGTGCTATCGGAATGCTTTTCTGTCAATTGATCGGAAGCCTTGTCTGTTTGTCTTTCGCAGTTTTGACCCCTTAGCTTACTATCTCGCCGATACCTTAGTGTTTTTCAAATCTTGAACTACTTTCATCACTGTCGGAGGTGAGTAGAGGTTCTATCAGAGCCTTTAATAATTCTCTTATCCTTCGTTGTGGCTCCTTAGTGGACTATTTTTCCACTACGTTGTTCTTAGTCCTTCCGACCACCAAAGAGTTCATCTATTGATTGATCGAAATGTTTCTTGTCATCGATCAAAATCCGTGGTCAGTTTTCTTCCTACCGTTTCAGCGGTGTAGTGGAATAAATCACCAATCCTTTGTCTTTAGTCCTTTCAATCGCCGATGATTCTTATCTGCTCGTGGAACCTGTAGTCTGTATTTCCTCCGTAGTTGCGGCGCCTTTGGGAACTAGCTCGTCGATCTGTAGTCTTCACAACTTCCGATTTCTGTTTGAAAAACATTCCGATGGTGTAAAAAAGTTTCAGCAATACACCTATCTATCGAAGGGGTCTTCCACCTACTATGTATCTCCCATCTTTAGGTGGCTAATGAGATGTTCCGATCCTCGCCCAAGCCATCGAAGCTACAACTTTGTGAAATTTGCATAAAAAATAGAGGCTTTCAAAACTGTTAGTGATCTTCATATTTTTTCATCGCATGAGTTCAATTCTTCATAATATCAAAAACAAATTTATTTCAAGAGATAACATATCTCAAGCATTCGTTCTCCACAGTCCCAAGTCTTCTCTACCTTTGGTCACATGCTCATCCCCTCACAGAACTAGTAAAGAGGAAGACATTCTGTATCCGCATGGACACTTTCTCCTAACACTTGGGGATGATTTTACCATTCATGGTTTGCTTTTCAAGGCTGCAACATATCATTTTCTTGAGTGTTCTTCACATGGTTTGAATCCTCAAGCACCTTTTCTCTCTTATCAATTGATTTCAGTTGCTCTACATGGGTCCAATTTTCATCCAGCAGCTGTCTATATTTCTAAATTAGTTGAGCATATTATTCTTCTTCAAAATAGGAATATTCCTCCATACATAGTGATGGAGAATTTCACATGACATTCCCTAAGATACCTATGCATAGAAGAACTAGATTGATCCTGATTCTACCTGCTTAGTTTGAGGAGGGATTTTTTCCCATGTGGTTTTTTCCCGGTTCCTTGTATTAAGCAGTTACTTTTCTTTCGTTGTAATGGGTGACCTATGGTCTTACTTACCAAGGCCCAAAATTTTTCCAAGTTAGTATTCAGGGGGGGGGGGGGGTTAGGATTATAATCCTCCCTTGTCCAATTTGGTCAATTATGTCTAAATCAGGAGTCCTTTTAGTCTATATTTAGTCACTAGCATCATTGGGTCCACTTGGCCTAATTGGGCCACATGTACTAGTTAATAGAGTGTGGGGAACACTAATCGAGGATAAAATCCACTAACTCCACTTGCATACATTAATTTAGGATCCTCCTAGATCAATCCCTACAATTTAGGAGCCACTAGGATTGTCGAAACCAGCCTCCTTCAGGTGAGTTTAGTTAGTGACTAGTTAATCCTAATTAGGTGTCAGTTATATTCAGTTACATTTAGTTAGCACCAGTCATTGATTGATTGCATGTGGGAAGGTGCAATTTCTCACCTACCACATTGAGTTATGCTAGTTAACTGATTCTAACTGACTGGTGCACTGATTGAGGCAACTAGGGATAACTAGTTAAGCTCCTGATCATGATTTAGACAAGTCCAATTATCCATGCAGTTAGGTAGAGTCAAATCAATTTGAGTTCCTATCTTATGCATTCGAATTGAATGGTTATTAATACTAGTGTATTACATTGTAATTAATTATCCAATTACTTTTGATTAATGAAAACATTCATAGTTGCAAGTCATTTTTGCACTATTTCATTCTTCAATTTATGTGTAAATTGTTTGATCTATCTTGTGAGTTGTGTGTTGGTCCACAGATATATGTGCTCAATTTAATAACAACCACGAACATGCAAATGTGGATCCATTCTATGATGCATACAAATCCACCATCGCAACTTGGGGAAAGCAATGAAGGATCAACACATACCCAGGGTCTTCGTCTCATCCTTAACAAACTATGATTCTATCCATGCGAATAAATTTATTAAAGTCAAGCATGGTAGAAACCACTTGATTACCTGTTAGTTATGAAAACCAATAAAAAGTGTGAGGGAGATCACCATTAATGTTAATGATTCCCAAGGTACCATAGTACATTCCTCCAAATGTGAATGGAGAGACTGACATCAAACACTCAACTAAATCTTTTGATCAAATTCCAGTGATGAAAGTCTATTGTTGAAAGTGAGGAAATATTCCATTGAGGTATGTAGATCTCAAGGTACTCGCTTGTTTCTAAGACTAATTCCTAGAATAGGTGTTGAAGTCGACATGAATAGTCTCGTGGAAGGAGGTTCATGATGAATCCCACATCAACGACATGAACCTCAGAACAAAGTTCTGGAATTTGAGTAAGAAGTAACCACATGACTGACTCAAAGGTAACTAACATAAAATAGAGGTAGTTTTGACTACAGAGGGTGACACTCAATAAACAACTTTTCTTTGAAAAATGGACAGCACAATCAAAGACTTTCTAGTATTAAGTTGAGGAGGTGAATGCCAAGACATAATGCGGTGCTAGATGATGCATTCTTTGAAAAGACTCAAAGGAGTGACATGACTCATGAATGTGGAGCATCTCGGAGACAAGATGAATACCCAATTGTTTGAATGAAATGTAGACAAGTTCTATGTTCAAAGGTGACTAGATGTCATCTTTACAAATGAAATATAGTTTCCTTCCTTTAATTTCCCCATCATGACAGATGAGTTCCTCTTTACTTTTTTAACGAGTTAAAAGAGGGTAACAAAACACTTTTTATAGCTTATCATCAGATAAGTCCATTTTCATATGTTTTCCGAACTTGAGAAAGGAGGGGTCCATTCTAGAAAAGGGTCTTTCGGTGTTTAGTTTAATGAGTACAATGAAAGGAAACTCGATGCCGTTCATGTTTAGAGATTCTGAATGGGACTGAAGAAGAATTCAGAAAGGTCATTTTTTGTAAAATTTAGTCTCTGAGGCCCAAAAAAGTATAAAATAATACCCTAGAGAACTCTTCTAGTCAATGACTAGAGTATACATTTTTTCGTAAATAGTCAATCCGAACCAAAAAATGGGTAAACTAACGTAAAAAAGATGACCCTTCAAGTAGTACTTTTACGAGCGTGAAGGTGACAATTTCACTCAACGATCTTTTTACATTTTAAGAGTCTAAAAAGAGCTTAAATAGGACACAATTAAGGTTTATTTTTCGTAAAAAATTTTAACGATTCTTAAAAGCAATAAAAGTAGACTTGAAAACTTAGTTCTGGGGTTTAATGAGCACGAATAAAGTTTTAAAATGCACTAAGAAGATTTTTCGTTTTGATCAAGAATGAAAAAATGCCAAAAGAAAACTCGTTCATATCCAAAAACATCACTTCTATATGAACTGCAATTCTCAAAAATATCATTAGACAGCAATTTGATAATAAAAAAAACTAGGCAAAATATGACCATATTATGGGTAAAAATAATAAATTTATTTAAATAAAAAGTCAAAATGGTAAATAAAAATGGCAAATTGTAAAAAATAGTTACCATTTTCATTTTACCCATATTTGGTGAGAAAGGCCCTTTTTCCAAACCAAATTTGGAGTGCAATGTGTGAAAGCTACGAGCAATCATTCAACGAAACGTCTGGACCAGGTAAGTCCTAACCTCTTACCCTTCAATTCATTAGAGGAAATTTCATCAAAATGGGCCTCCTAAAAAAATTAATAAAATAATAGTTAAAATTATAAAATAATATTTATTAATTTTGGAGGAAGAAAAGAAAAAACTATTTTTTTGTTTGTATTTTCAACATATCTCCCCGTGTTTTTACTTCGATCGGGAGAGCTCCTTGGATGCAAAATTAAATTTCGCATCCAACGAGTACCCACTCAGCATAGTTTTGATGGACCCTGATACCCCCAAAACAAGAAATACCTGGAAAAAAAAACATGATGATGATGTCATCATCACATTTTTCAGGTATTTCTTGTTTTTCGGGTAGTGGGGTCCGTCAAAAGTATTCCGAGTGGGTACTTGATGGATGCGGAATTTAATTCCACATCCAACAAGCTCTCTCGATCGAAATTTGAGTAAACAAATGGGGAGATATGTCGAAAATACAAACAAAAAAAGTAGTTTTTTTTATGATACCTATCCCCAAATTTATATTAAAAAAGTGTTTAAGACCTATACGGTATTTGAAATTTAAATAAATTTCATTGGCTAACACATGATGACATGGAATTTGAGTTAAAATTAAAAGGCCCATTTTAAGTTGAAATTTCCTCTAATGTCACGGTTTCCATTTTTTTTGGTTGCATTTTTTGAGTTTTTAGTGTCATTTTCTAAGGGAAAAATGCACCTCCCCAACACCATGCCTTCCTCTTTAGGGAAAGGAAGTGTTGCGCGACACAACACATTTCCTCAAATGGAAACACGGTGCCACCGCTCTGTCTGAAATGACAAAGTGCAGTGTCATAGACTGCCCTAAAAAACTCAAAAATGGGGCCAAACAAAGGGTTTTTAGGGGTTGAAAATGATCGTAAATGGTTTGTAATCCCTCTATTTGAATGTTTGATAGGTTAAACAAGAAAAAATGGTTGTGTGGAAGGAAAGAGAACATGAGTTAGATTATATACATGGGACAAACGACCATGACATGGTTAGTGCACTTCTAGAGTGTGGACTCCTGAATTTTTTCCAGTTCCCCAGTATGGTTGCCATGCTTGTTGTTGAAAATACTCGGCCAATGCTGACAAAGGATGTTTCCCTAGCTTGAATGACTCAAAACTAGAACAAAACACCTACAGAATAAATAATGTTTCCCTAGGATTGACTAAACTACTTTAATTAATTGCTCTCCTTACCTTTTGAAGGATGCGAAGGTATGAACCTTACTGTTCTTGAGCTCTGCGGATATCCTGCAATAGACACAATAGACACAAACCAAGTGAGGATGAAAAGATAATTTCTAATCCTATGTAAAAGACCAAGGAATTAAACAATAAACAAAGCATAAGAACAAGATATACAATGTTTATGGGAAAGAAACTACATTTGCATTAAAAAAAATAAAGGAGAGAACACAACCGATGTGTTGGTGTCAAGAACTCTTCTCAATCGGGTCTTTCCTCAAAGCTTTTAACTTGCCTCCTAGTCGCTCAAGAGTCTGAGGGAATTTGACTAGAATTTAGATCCTATCATACATTATTCCTCCCCTTTACCATGAGGGGTGAGCTACTATATAAAGGTTTCAAAGGATAGAGTAGGTTGATGATTCCATGGGAGAGTTGGAAGGATCATCCCTAGGATAGGGGATATCGATTTCCACATGTCCTGATTCATAGGGATGAGGCCCCACGAAGGTCGTCTTCAAGAAGCCTATCAAAACCTCTCTTTTTTTCCTTCATAAGTCAACCACTGCACCTTTTATGAGGAAGACAGACGGTGCTAGGGGAACACCACCTTTTGTAAATGGAAAGCAGGCAATGGCACCACTCTTTTCAAATGGTAAAAGGATGTTGTTGAGATGAGTATCGCTGGTTGCACATAGGGAAAGTGCGGTGGTGGATCAGAGTAAAGAATTACTCTTTCTCACTCATTTTTTAACTTCCGTCTTTAGGGAATTTTAGGCAAACAATGAGATACATATCTCATAACATGATGTTGACGAGATTTAGGTGTGACATATGGATTGGTATATTCTTTTAGGGAATTAGGATAGGTTTTCCATGGCTTTGTATATTCTTTTAGGGAATTATGGTAGGTTTCTTAGGGCCTTATGTCACAAGGTTTAATGAACTTGAAGCTTCAAGTTCTTAAGTCTTCAAGCTAATCTCAATGGTTTCACTTAGGAAACCTATGACATAGGACATTTTTTCATAGGATAATAAAGAATACCTCGAATTTCATTACATATCAAGGAATACTTCAAAACACTTCTTTTAATCCCACTCTCCCTTCCCATCCTAATATATCTTTCAAATTAAAACACACATTTTTTCACTATATATCCTATATATCCATTTTTCCCATGATAATTTTAAAACCCATTTTTAATTTCTATTACTTGTAGGATGGCATGTCACAATCCTTATAAGCATTGGAATATTATAGAGTGAAATATAAAATCTTAATCGGAGTAGATATTTCAAGATGTGGAAAAAATTCTTGAATGTAGCTTAGATTCACACATAGTTGTTAAAATATACTTGAAACCACCTTCACACACAAAACATACATATTCCAACAAAAGTTTGACTTCACATAGTCAAATTCACACCACATTCACACATAGATCATACATATACAAACATTAGTTCGACTGCACATAGTCAAACCCACACCAGCTTCACATGCAAAGTTGCACCTACGTGAACCTCCCAATACGTAATTCAACCCCTCGATGTCTAATTCTAACCTCTGCCTAATATTTACATGTTTTTAGTATGTCAAGAATACTCCTAGAACCCTATATACTAAGCAATATATTATTTATTTTTATTTATTTTTAAGCCTCACAATATATGAGTGTAAATATGAACAAATTAGGCATTAATCCTTCTTGGTTTTGTCCAAATTTGCTAAAGTTAGTTCAAATTCAACTTGATTTCATAAATTCATTTATTAAAAAGTTATGAATAAGAAAATCTAATTCTCAAAGTTAGTTCCACCTCATGTTAGTTTTCATCTCTCATAGCTAAGTGGTATTTTCTAGTTCGTACTATAGTAACGATTTATTGGTCTCTGATACAAGTGCATGATTTAGTACATGATTTAGGCTCATTTGCTACGTTCGTGATACGTTTGTGATATTTATCCTCCCATATGGAGCTTAGAAGGCTCCAACATTAGGTCTCCATTCTATACTTATGTCAAGTCCTTATGTCACAAGGTTTAATGAACTTAAAGCTTCAAGTTCTTAAGTTTTCAAGCTAATCTCAAGGGTTTCACTTAGTAAACCTATGACATGGGACATTTGTTTATATGATATTAAAGAATACCTTTAATTTCATTAAATATCAAGGAACACTTCTAAATAGCTTTTGTTGATCCCGCCCTCCCCTCTCCTCCCATCCTCTCCTAATATATCTTTCCAATTAAAACACATACTTTTTCAGTAGATATCATATATATCCATTTTTCTCATGATATTTTTACGACCCTTTTTTAATTTCTATTGTGTATATGATGGCATGACAGAGTCCTTATAAGCCTTGGAATATTATAGAGTGAAATATAAAATCTTGGTCGGAATAGATATTTCAAGTTTTGGAACAAACTTTTGAATGTAGCTTAGCTTCACACATAGTTGTTACAATATACGACACCACCTTAGCACACAAACATACATATTCAAATAGAAGTTTGACTAAACACATAGTCAAATTCACATCAACCCCTTCATGTCTAATTCTAACCTCTCCCTAATAACAGTTTTTAGTATATCAAAAGAATACTCCTAAACCCTTATATACTAAGCAATATATTACTTTTTTTTAGTTTTAATCTTCACAATATGTGAATATAAATATGAACCAATTAGACACTTCAAACTTTTTTGTTTTATCTAAATTCTCTTAAATTAATTCAAATTCAACTCAAATTCATAAATTCATTTAAAAAAAACTATGAATAAAAAAATCTAATTCTCAAAGTTGGTTCCACCTTTAACTAGTGTTGGTTTTCGTTAGTTATAGCTAATTGGTCTTTGCTAGTTTGTACGATAGTCATGATTTAGTGGTCTCTCATTCGAGTGGATGATTTAGTACAAGATTTAGGCTCATCTCTTATGTGCATGATTTTTATCCTCTTATTTAGAACTTAGAAGGCTCCAACATTATTTTAACTCTTCTACGATTTCGCCCGAAGAGTTAGACTACTCCGAGTCTGGCACCGCTTTAGCCTGACTTAGAAGGCTCCAACAGTATTCTAACTCTTCGAGGATTTCGCCCAAAGAGTTAGACACTCCGAGTCCGGCACCGCCTTAACCTACTCCGAGTCCGGCACCGCCTTAACCTATGTCAGCTTGTATATGTATATGTTGGTGCATCATTTTATCGGTGATGAGGAAAGGAATAATGGTCCATCGAGGATTTCACCTAAAGAGTTAGACTACTCCGAGTCTGGCACCACCTTAAACTATATCAGCTCGTATATGTATATGCCGGTGCATCATTTTACTGGTGATAAGAAAAGGAGTAATGGTCCATCGGGATTATGCAGGCATGGAAGTGAACATAGAGTTAGACTACTCCGAGCGAAATGGTTGAAGAGTTAAACTACACGTGAGCGGCAGGGATGACACCTGTTACCTACACTCAGTGAACAAAGTTTGAAGTGCAACTTGGACCCCATAATTACTCAGCCTGTTTAACTCAGTATATCAAGAATATAGCTAAGAAAATAAACCCTAGATCTAACCGTTGTAGTAATAAGAATATAAACCCTACTAACTGGTAATAACTTTTTTACCTCATTAACAAACTCAAATATTTGTTTTTCATAAAAATTCCATTATTTTTAATAAAGGTTTGAATAAAAGCCCTATAAACTTTAAATTCACAAGTAAAACTCATAACTTATCAGTGCCAAATCTAGACACACAAGTAAAACTCATAACTTATCAGTGCCAAATCTAGACAGAAATTTAATAATAATAATAATAATATGCATTGCCAAATCTCAAGGAAATAGCCATTTACCAATTTGTAACACAATTCAAGGACATAGAACCCATAAACGCTTAATAATATGTGTAAGTTAAATTCAATATAAGAAACATAATATCGCATGAAATGAGATCAGAACGGGCATTCGTCATAGTTTCAACAACCCTTTTTCACAATCTAGCAATAACGTCACTGCCAGTTACAAAGTTGCAGGTTTATGGGCACCCACTACAGGCAGAAATCAAATAATGCATAATGTGGATTTAACACCAACAAAAATATTTCTGAAAACATTGAAACACTGTAGTTATATTTATTAAACAAAACAAAAGTTATAGATGGAATAATACCGTAACACAGAAGACCTAAACTTGATAACTTAATGGATACTTTGCCTAGAAACTATTTCCTCCAACACGGTAATAGCAAAACCCAAACGATCTGTCGATGCTACAACACACAACACAGGTACCAGCTAAAACCCAAATGATCTGTCGCTGCTCCTCAGCATACATGAATTATTTTTGAACACAACATTGACACACTGCAATATATTTAAAATAAACAAAATAAAAGTTATACATGCGGCCCAAACAGAATCCGATATTCTGCTGGAGACATTACAATACGTTCAAGACATTAAAAATTAATTTATTCCATTTGGGCCTGGTTGTTGTTGCAAGGCATTGGCGACCACTGGCTTTAGCCAATCTGGAACGGCAAGTAATACGTCTTGTACTTCTTCTGATTCTGAGGGGAAGACGACTTGAGTAAGGCACAGAGGACATACGCGTTTCAAAGAAAGCCATTGGTCTATACATTCTTTGTGAAAGTAATGATGGCACTGTGGAAGCATTCGAACTTCGTCACCATCCTGTAGCTCTGACAGGCAAATACAGCACATAAATTCAACATCACACTTAACGGCTCTTTTATTGAATGTGTAAAAGCGGAGTGCCATTAGTTGAGCTGAGGAGAGACCTGAACCTGGTGGAAACCATGACATTTGAGAGGGAAACACCTCAACCACCACCGAAGCTGGATAATTTACAGAAACAAAATAATTGGGCGCCGCTAAATCAGACACCTCCGAAACAAAATAATTGGGCGCCACTGAATCAGCCAACTCCGAAGCTGGGCCCTGATTCATGGGCTGTGAATCACCTCTTAATTTTTCATAGCAGGACATCAAAACGTACAAAATACAAAGTGCTATTACTACTGCTGTTAATATGTGCGAGAGAATGTCGGGCACCTTCATTGATATCTGTGGTTTTAGAATGCACTGATCAAAATCTTTGAGCAACACAAATATCCAAATCTCGTAAGTGGGAAGAGATTATGGAAGTTACTTTGTTTATAAATGTGGTTTAATTATTAGTACACTCACTTAACTTCTGTGGTTGGTGAATACGATAGTTTATAAGTTAAGTGTTATTAATAAGTTATTACTTTATGATTATTGTTTTAATATAATTAAATAGGTTATTTCTCACTAACAACTAGTTATCTACCTATGAACTAAGAGTTATCTATGGATCAACTACTAGTTATCAATGCATCATCAATGAATCAATTATTTTTTCTTATTTTCTTAAAAATTGTTTATTTTGAATTTGTAACAACTATGGCCTATGCTTTTTCATCTACAGACAAGGATGAGACAAGTGTACTCTAGAGATTGAAATAAACAATTATATGACTGGCAGACCCACATAGTTTGTGGTTGGATTACGTCGATAAAAATCAAATGGTTGATAGATTGTTATCTAGTTATCTTCCATGAACGGTTGGTTATATATTCATTAACTATGAGTTATCCATGCATTGGTTGGTTATCTATTTATCCGCTATGAGTTATCCATGCATCGCTACCAGTTATCTATTCATGAGCTAGTTACCATTTATTTTTTATATTCTATAGAATCAATCTCAACATTACACTTGCCTCATCCTAGTAGATAGAAAAGCATAGGACGTAGTACACCCAAATCTCAAATAAAAAGGTCTATCCACATAAATATAAAAAATAACTATAAAAAATAAGTGGTAGGTGATGAAGGGATAACTGGTAGCGATGCATGGATAACTCATAACTCATGAATAGACAACTCATATAGCTCATGAATGTATAAGAGAGAGTTCATGGAATACAACTAGAAGAATGTGAGATAAAAAAAAAATTTAATAGTTGATAAATGGATAACCTAACAATGTTGGTGATAACATGTAGCTAGACATGGATAATTTAGAGTTGAACTCGTTTAATTAAAAAAATATGAAGAATAAAAATAATTCCAAAATGTCTTCCATTTCATCAATATCTAATCTCTATCAACATAATTCAGTCACAAACTATGTAAATGTGTTAGTTTATATAAATACATACATCCCATAACCTATAAGGTAATATAAATTCAAACAATGATCTACATTAATGTTAATAAAATCCATTCTACTTAATTTATGTTAATTTATGTTGCATATATATCACAACTTACATAAACTCATCGCTATTAAACTTGAACTAAACTCATAGCTATTAAACTTGAAAAATCACATGATCACATGTACTGTTAGTAAAATTCATTCAAATTACTTTACACAGTTACTAAAACTCATGGATTGGTAGTCAATTAGTATTATATTTCAAATGTAAAATAATAAAAGCATTTTTATCAGTTTTATACGATTGTTTCGCAGATCCTTGAGCGGAACTTGAACTATTTTCTGCCAAACTTCAAGTTTACCTGCGCCTCTCGTTATTTTATTACTAATAAAGTGAATGGGATTTTGGCATAGCTGTCAAATAATATTGATTACCATTTGGGTTATACAAATTTATACTGATTTGGTAAAAGTAATTTTAAAATTATAAAAGTAGAATATTTATTTGATTTTTAGAATCCTTAGAGCACGGAATAAGGTTTTAGTATAGTTATTAAATAATATTGATATGCTATTTAGTTTATAACTAGTATAGCCACTTAATTTGTGGTTTTTGGTATAGTTGTTAAACAATAATTATATATCATTTAGATTATAATTAATCGAACTACTTAACTTGTGGTTGTTAATATGGATAAGTCACAAGTTAAGTTTCACAATGTTACGTGTTTTATATGCTTACTTTTAATCACTAGTTGTTTATGTCTTCTTCTAGTTAAACTAGTTGTCTATCCATGCATCAACTGCATCAACCAGGTAAGAAAATTGATTTTTTGAAGGAGAAAGAGAGAGAAAGAGTGTTGGAAGCTTGGGAATGTTGGGCTTTGGAGTCTCCTTTGGTGGAACATTGAGAGACTATGTCCTCCAAAAGATCTTGAAGATGAGGAAGATGCAAACCAGCTCAGCATCTTCTACAAGGGAGATCACTTGCAACTTAGAAATCCTTGCACAAACAGATGGTTAAAACATAGGTGTTGTTGGAAAAGATAATTGGAAAGCATGCAATTAAACTTAAAATACATGCAACTCCAATAGATCTGAAACAAGAAAACAGTAAGACAATAAATCAAACTAAAATAAACTCTTACCCTAATAAGATGGAGCTCTCTCCTTCAAGGTCAACAATTAACCAGCAAAGGAAAAGATAAATAACATAGATTATACCTCATAAGCATTTGACAATCACCATCCACACATGAAGAGCATTACACCATAGATCTTGCCTCCAAAGCTTCTTTATTCCAGAAAAATAAACAATAACAACAGTTCAATAGCATCAGCAGCTTAATCCTAGTTCTAACTAGCTTGGAAGAGGTGATCTGAGCTTTATTCATACAAAAAATAGGAGATCCAGCCAAGGGGAGGCTCAAATCCCAAGGAGATAGACCACTGCAGCTGAAGTAGAGTCCATTAATGCCGATCTAAAGCTGAACTGAGCTTCCATTGAGCCTACTTGTCAATCGGGGGGCTGATTGAGCTGACACATCAACCCACCGACTGACGCATCAATCCATAGAGCTTCCAGGAGAGCCCACACGTGTGGAGGAGAGAGAGAGAGAGGGCGTAGTTCCCCATAAAGGAGGTTGAAGTTCAACTTTGGATCTATCCAGATCACCTCCTTCAGTCAAGGATTTGTTAGATCTAGTCAATCTGGTGCAGATCTCACTGATTTCAATCAAATCGACTGAGAATCCACTGATCTAGGATTTTGGGTTTGCTCCATTATTGATCAATTTATTAATTAAAATAATCAATAATTGATTTTTTGGGGTTTTCTGACCTAAGTGATGGAAAATCACTCAAAACTTGAAAATAGTGGGTCTATGGGTTTACATGGTGCTGTTAGCTTGAAAATGAGCACCCCCATGACTGAAACTGATTATTTGGCCCACTTTTATTACAAAACCAATTTTTCCAATTAGACTATTAAAAAGTAGCCTAAGTTTTTGTGGAAAAATTAAAATTTAAAAAACTTAAAAAACTTAAAAAAAATTAAAAAATAAAAACCTAGGGGGACTTAGACATGTTCATATGACTCGACCATGATGCCTAGAATGTTTATACATTGACACATAGACTCTAATAACCTCAATAGGCCTAAATTCCAAGCCGACCACCCCAACTTTGGAGGTATTGAGTGAAAAACTCAGAAATTATCAGTCGTTTATTCAACAACCAATAATAACGAACGGAAAAAACACCCTGGGCTGATCGGATTAACAAATAAAGTCTAAGAGATCGATTCTTTTACAAACACTGTCATGCTAGAACATTTATTACGATTTTGGACTACTAACCACCACTGAAGCTGGATAATTTACCGAAACAAAATAATTCGGCGCCACTAAATCAACCAACTCCGAAGCTGGGCCCTGATTCATGGGCTGTGAAAGACCTCTTAATTTTTCATAGCAGGACATCAAAACGTACAAAATACAAAGTGCTATTACTACTGCTGCTAATATGTGCAAGAGAATGTCGGGCACCTTCATTGATATCTATGGTTTTAGAATGCAACGATCAAAATCTTTGAGCAACACAAATATCCAAATCTCGTAAGTGGGAAGAGATTATGGAAGTTACTTTGTTTATAAATGTGGTTTAATTATTATTACAGTCACTTAACTTCTGTGGTTGGTGAATACCGATAGTTTATAAGTTAAGTGTTATTAATAAGTTATTACTTTCTGATTATTGTTATATTATAATTAAATAAGTTATTTCTCACTAACAACTAGTTATCTACCTATGAACTAAGAGTTATCTATGGATCAACTACTAGTTATCAATGCATCATCAATGAATCAATTATTTTTCTTCTTTTCTTAAATTTTTTTATTTTGAATTTGTAACAACTATGGCCTATGCTTTTTCATCTACGGACAAGGATGAGACAAGTGTACTCTAGAGATTGAAATAAACAATTATATGACTGGCAGACCAACATAGTTTGTGGTTGGATTACATCGATAAGGATCAAATGGTTGATAGATTGTTATCTAGTTATCTTCCATGAACGGTTGGTTAACTATTGATCAACTATGAGTTATCCATGCATTGGTTGGTTTTCTATTCATCGGCTATGAGTTATCCATGCATTGCTACCAGTTATATATTCATGAGCTAGTTACCATTTGTTTTTTATATTCTATAGAATCAATCTCGACATTACACTTGTCTCATCCTAGTAGATGGAAAAGCATAGGGGGTAGTCCACCCAAATCTCAAATAAAAAGGTCTATCCACATAAATATAAAAAATAACTATAAAAAATAAGTGGTAGGTGATGAAGGGATAACTGGTAGCGATGCATGGATAACTCATAACTCATGAATAGACAACTCATAGCTCATAAATGTATAAGAGAGAGTTCATGGAATACAACTAGAAGAATGTGAGATAAAAAAAAAAAAAATTAATAGTTGATAAATGGATAACCTAACAATGTTGGTGATAACATGTAGCTAGACATGGATAATTTAAAGTTAACTAGTTTAATTAAAAAAATATGAGAAATAAAAATATTCCAAAATGTCTTCCTTTTCATCAATATCTAATCTTTATCAACATAATTCAGCCACAAACTATATAAATATACTAGTTTATATAAATACATACATCCTACAACCTATAAGGTAATATAAACTCAAACAATGATCTACATTGTTAATAAAATCCATTCGAGTTAATTTATGTTGCATATATATCACAACTTACATAAACTCATAGCTATTAAACTTGAACAATCACATGATCACATCTAAAACTAATGCATTGGTATTCAATTAGTATTATATTTCAAATGTAAAATAATAAAAGCATTTTTATCAGTTTTATACGATTGTTTCGCAGATCCTTGAGCGGAACTTTAACTCTTTTCTGCCAAACCTCAAGTTTACCTGCGCCTGTCGTTATTTTATTACTAATAAAGTGAATAGGATTTTGGCATAGCTGTCAAATAATATTGATTACCATTTGGGTTATACAAATTTATAGTGATTTGGTAAAAATATTTTTAAAACTATAAATGTAGAATATTTATTTGATTTTTAGAATCCTTAGCGCACGGAATAAGGTTTTAGCATAGTTATTAAATAATATTGACATGCTATTTAGTTTATATAACTAGTATAGCCACTTTGTGGTTTTTGGTATAGTTGTTAAATAATAATGATATATCATTTAGGTTATAAGTAATCTAACCACTTAACTTGTGGGTGTTAACATGGATAAGTCACAAGTTAAGTTTCACTATGTTACTTATTTTCTATGTTTAGTTTTAATCACTAGTTGTTTATGTCTTCTTCTAGTTAAACCAGTTGTCTATCCATGCATCAAGTGCATCAACTACTAGTGATCCATGTATCAACTACCATGCATCAGCTACTGGTTATTTTTTATATTCATTTTCTTTTATAGCTGTTTATTTTGAATTTGAAACTACCCCCATAAAATCAATCTCGATAGTACACTTGTCTCGTCCCTGTGCAATCTAAGAAAATCATAGGTGCAATCCATCCCAAGTTCTATTTAACACCTGCTAGAATTTGGGGTGGATTGGCACCTATGCTTTTCATGGATTGCACAAGTACTAGAAAAATGTCCTATCAAAATTGATTTTATGGATGTCGTTCCAAATTCAAAATAAACAATTGTAAAAAAAAAGTTATAAACTAGCAATTGCTCACTTGGAAAAGTAAAAAAAAAAAAAATGTAATGAAATGAAAAAAGAATAATAAATGTTATGAAGAACTATTTACACCATATTTCTTCAAAAATCAAGAGAAAGATTACCATAAATAAAGATACAGTATCTTTCAAGTGAGTTTTTTGGATTTTTATCATCCAATCTCACAAGTTGTTAGAAACATATTTAAACCAAAGTAATTATGAAAGTACCTTACCTTATTGATTAAATTTATAATTAACACCTTTATTCGAGATCAATCATAATGGTAGGATTGGATTATCTATATATAGAACTAAAATCATCAATACATATAACCCTAGAACAACGTTTAGGATGAAATTATGTTACGGATTAAAGAAGGAAAGTGAGTGGAAGCATGGGAAATTTGAAGGATGCTATATGGGTTGGTGCAAGCTAATGTTGGTCACTTATGATGCGTTCGTTGCAATAGAATTTTGGAAAAATAGAAATCCGAATGTTAAAAAGCAGTATTAGAGGTACGCACACAACTTTTTGGAATATGGTGTAAGAATATGAAACATGGACAATTGGATTACCTTCCACAATATATATCTTTTATTTATGGAAACTAAGTATAAATCCTAAAAAATGAGGTTCTTCTAAGGTTGGTATGTTATTTTTTCCCCAAAAAAAATGAATATGTTTGCGTTGGTCCACGCGTTTGGTATGCAAATGGTGAAATTTTGTGAAAGAAATTATATAGAGTTGTAGACAACATGTGTTTCTAGTGCAGCGTTATTTTTCCATATATATAATTAAGGAAGCTAGTGACCCTCTAAAATGACAAGGTCAAGCGTTGGTCCACGACATCTTCATCTTAGCATAGTCAATGAACGATGTTTTTTTTAGGATGTAGTTCTTTGTGTCTTCTTGTGTGGTTTCTTTTTCGTTTTCTAAATAGGTGAGCCAATCAAAAGTTATAGCCGAAGAAAATAGCCTACCTTTTTGTGTTAGATTGACATTAGTCCATTTAAAATTAAATAAAAAATAGAAAAAGATAATAGATTTAAATAAAAATTACATATTCAGAATCTACAGACAGAGATACACAAGTGTGTGAATTTTAATTAGCAGTGGACAAGTGTGGCATATGCAAAATCATGCATGAAATAGAAGAAGTGGTAAAAAACATGTTTCCTATCATAAGATAGTCCAAACCACTTGGTTTGGAAACCCAAACCTAAAACCAAAGTAGCTAAGTCATCCACCACATAAGTTGGAAAAAAGGTGCCTGCCAAAATTCTAAATTTAAAGTAGTGTGTACATGCAACAAACACGTGTGCGCATAGTTTAAAAAGTAACGTGCATGTACTAAAAGTGTGATCGTGCTTCTGAGTGTGTACGCGTTAAACACGCGTGCGTGCATCTGTTTAGTTGAAACTTTGCTTTGATTTCATTTTCAAGCATCTCAACCCCCTTGCTCTTCTTAATTGTAATCCTCCTCCTTCCCAATTTTCCTAGCCCTCTTCCCCTTTCTCCATGTCTCTCCCTAATCCTCCATCGCTATCTCTCGCTCTCTCTCTCTCTCTTCCCATCTAACCTTGTAGTATCTCTGTCTGTCACACAAAGTCTCTCTCTCTCGCCCATAAACAATTTCTCTCTCTCTCCCTCCCTCTCTCTCTCTCTCTCTCTCTCTCACACACACACACATGTTACCACCTAAGTTGTACTTAGTGGTTTTTTATCAAGTGAGCTTGGTGAACCGGACAAAGATTTTTATTCGAACTTCAAAAGACCTTCGGAAGTGCTTGTTGTACTATATCACATGTTCATACCCCCTTGGGGGAGTTGTAATAGATGTTCTAGCATGATAGTGTCTGTAAAAGACTCGGTCTCTTCCAATTTATTTGTCAATCCGATCAGCCCAGGGTGTTTTTTCCCTTGGTTATTATTGGTTGTTGAATAAACGACTGATAATTTATGAGTTTTTCACTCAATACCTCCAAAGCTCGGATGGTTGGCTTGGCGTTTAGGCCTATTGAGGTTATTAGATTCTATGTGTCAATGTATAAACATGCTAGGCATCATGGTCGAGTCATATGAACATGTCTAAGTCCCCCTAGGTTTTTCATTTTTTTTTAATTTTTAATTTTTTCAGTGTTTTTTATTAAAATTTATTTTTTCCAAAACTTAGGCTATTTTTAATAGTTTAATTGGAAAAATTGGTTTTGTAAGAAAAGTGGGCCAAATAATTAGTTTTATTCATGTAGGTGCTCATTTTCAAGCTAAGAGCACCATGTAAACCCATGGACCCACTTTTTTCAGGTTTTGAGTTATTTTCCATCACTCAAGTCAAAAAAACCCAAAAAATCAATTATTGATTATTGTAATTAATTAATTGATGAATAATGGAGCAAATCCAAAATCCTAGATCAGTGGATTCTCAGCCGGTTTGATTGAAATCAGTCAGATATGAACCAGATTGATTGGATCTAACAAATCCTTGACTGAAGGAGGTGATCTGGACAGATCTAGAGTTGATCTTTAGCATCCTTTATGGGGAATTGTGCCCTCTCTCTCTCCTCCACACGTGTGGGCTCTCTTGGAAGCTCTGTGGATTGATGTGTCAGTCTATGGGTTGATGTGTCAGCTCAATCAGCCCCCTGATTGATAATTAGGCTCAGTGGAAGCTTAGTTCAGCTTCATATCAGGCATTGATGGACTCTCCTTCAGCTGCAGTGGTCTATCTCCTTGGGATTTGCGCCCCCCAGGTTGGATCTCATTTTTTTGTATAAATAAAGCTCAGTCACCTATTCCAAGCTAGTTAGAACTGGGATTGAGGTGTTGTTGCTCTTGTATTGTGTTAATGTTTATTATTTTGGAATAAAGAATCTTTTGAGGCAAGATCTATGGTCTAACGCTCTTCATGTGTGGATGGTGATTGTCAAATGCTTATGAGGTATAATCTGTGTTATTTATCATTGCTTTTGCTAGTTAATTGTTGGCCTTGAAGGAGGGAGATCCCTCCCGTTAGGGTAAGAGTTTATTTTATTTTTATTTATGCTCTTACTATTTGCGTGTTTCAGATCTATTGGAGTTGCATGTATTTTAATTTTAATTGCATGCTTTCCAATTATCTCTTCGAGAAGCACCTATGTTTTAACCATCTGTTTGTGCAAGGATTTCTAAGTTGCAGGTGATCTCGCTTGTGGAAGAGTTTGAGCTGGTTTGCATCTTCCTCATATTCAACATCTTCTAAATGACATAGTCCCTCGGTGTTCCACCAAAGCAGACTCCAAAGCCCAACATTTCCAAGCTTCCAGCACTCTTTCTCTCTCTTTCTCCTTCAAAAAATCAATTTTCTCACCTGGTTACTGTGTTCGAAAGCTTTGTTATAATTTATATATTCCATTTTAAAGTAAAAATTATATAGATCTACTATTTCAAAGCTCATAGTCTAGATCTCATTTTTGAAAAGTATCATTAAGAATTCTAGATCTAGCATAAGGAAATCGTCCATTTTGCATGGCAAGTTAAAGAAAATCCGTAGGTTGCATGCTCTAGATTTCCTTTTATGTTTCAAAAAGATTAAATCCAACAATCAGTGCATATTTCATTGGCTGCACAAAAAACAATCCAAGATCCCAAGGAAATCTTGCTTTCCTTGGTTCCTGTTTCACCTGTTTAGCTAGTTTTAACTTAGTTTTGTTTGAGTTAAGGTAGGCTGACCCAAAGGTACTCTTAAAGTGCTTTTGGGCATATTTTATTCTAAAATTCTTGTTGGTTTTTAGCAGGTGTAACAAAAAAGAAAAGAAGCTGTTGTTCTAAAGTGGCCTCAAGAGCGTTCAAATCCCCCCAGGAGTCTCCCCTTTGACTGAAATCTTAAAAATTTTGAAAAGTTGTAAGATCTTGGTTTCATCCCATATAAGGACCAAGAGGTTTCTGATATTGTAACCAATAATAATAAAAGGAAATCTTTTTTTTGAGCAGGCTCTTTCGAGCTCGCTCCCCATCCCCCCAAGGGGGATCTGCGTCCTTTTCATTTTTTTGCATTTTTCCCTTTTTTCTAATCTAGTTTAGTACTGACATGCAGGATTGTATACTTTGATATAATTTTGCATTATTCCATATTTTAATTTTAAAGTAATTATATTACTTACCCCACAACTTCCTGATTGACCCACAAGGGGAAAGAGATGCATGGTAGGACTAATTAGAAAACCAGTGTTGTGTATCTTTGTTTCCATTTTCATTAATTGTTTCATTAGTCATAATAAAATCAACCCCTCCTAGCCCCAAGAGTTATCTCAATCGGTTGAGTACTCGTAGTTAGGCCTCCCAGCATGTGAGGTTGCGGGATCCATTCTCATCGACTCTCTTGGGGTTAGGCACGCAGAGGTCGTGGGTGTGAGGCCCCTTCAGGTGGGTCCGCCAAAAATTATTCTGTGGATGTAGCCCGTCGGTCAAGCCGGAGCGTGAACCATATTGAAAAAATCAACCCCTCCTTGATTCCTCGATTGAGGTCCACTTGGACCAAAAGAGGTTCTTGGAGGGTTTTCTTTTTAAACAAGAACACCTCCTTTAAAATGTACTAAAAGTAACAAAGACTCCAGTGTGTATGCTCTGTACTTGGCTGCGGTTCGTTCGATCAGTCAAGCTGCATCAAAAGCACTTGAGTGACTAGAATAATTAGGATTCACTCTCCCCAAATTGACAAACCATCAGGCGAAAATCCAATGCCTCGGCCAAACAATTATGGTGGCAAAATACCCAAAGGAAGCGGGAACTCCTGAAAAGTGACCTCAGGGCATCAATATCTGTTACACCTTCGGGTGCATTATGAACAATAGCCTTAGAGACTCTATTCAGCCCACATATTCCTTGTGGATAGCCGTGACGATTTAGTTTTGGATATACTTCACATATTACAAGACCAATCCCTCTCAGATATCCATCACATATTTGTAGAGAGTCATGTTCACCAATCTTAAGAAATGACAGAATTGTTCAAACCCCTTGAATTTTCTCAGATAACAGGTGTTGCCCATGCGATTCCAAAAGATGTTATCAAGAAGCTACCCATATTTTAGGGCAATAATGCCATCATTGCCAAGTCTCACCTTAAAAAGTTTGAAAAGCACCTGGTCAGTTACTGCAATGATGCTGCCCATGACCATGATGATGTCAAAATGAAGCTATTTGCTTTATCCTTAAAAGATGATGCTGAAGAAGGGTACCTCGACCTAGATGATGATTCATATAAAACTCTTAATGAATTCCTATAAGGTTTTAAGAAGAAATGGGGAGAAAAGAAAGAACCAAGACATCTGCTTGCTGCCCTTCATAACATTAAGAAGATGGAGAATGAAACCATGGATGAATTTAACACTATATAAGTTCAGGCGTGTGGTTACAGATCTCCCTAAAGAAATCAATCCAAAGGATTCCTCCATCCTCATATCTTACATCAAAGCTTTCACTGGTGATTGGAGGTACCAGTTAAGAGACAAAGAGCCAACCGATCTAAAAACTGCTCAGGAAAAGGCCGAGAAAATAGAAAATAAAATGCAGTGTTCAGGAAAATCCAACATTCCAGGTTACACTAGGGGAAACACTTCATACAACAAACAAAAGGGAAAATCCATTGAATTAGAAGAAAAGGGAGCCTCTAAAGATCCCATGGAAAAGGTAACAGACATGATAAAAGACTTGGTTACTAGTCAAAACCAACTTATGGAAAATCAATCCGCACAACTAAATCATATGGATAATAGAATAAACACAATGGAAAGAAATAATGGACCTAGGAGCATTCATCTTAAGAAGAATCAGATGTATCAAAAGAAATTTCCTCAGCAACAGCCTACGATTCCAAATCAGTTAGACTCAGCTAACATGGTAGAAGAAGTAATTCCATGGTGTAGACCTTGTGAACAATTCCACTGAGAAAGCACTTGTTATGTTGCAAATCAAGTCATGGAACATGGACTTCCCGAGGTCAGTAGTCAAGAAACAACTTCAAGCGAGCCTGATCATATATACATGGTAGGCCAGGCCTACCCTTTATCACTATCTAGATAGTACAAACCTAAGGATGAAACCATTACAGAATCTTATAGTGAAACTTATGATGAAAACTGTAATGTACATGATCGGAGTCCTACGTGTTCTCCATATAATGATGATAGTATGGAAGGTTTACTGCCTTGTGACCTTTTCTCTGAAGAAGATGAGTATGAAAATGAGGACAAGTATAACTTGGAGCATGATACAAGTGATGAAAAATCCCTTATCCCCAACAAAGATGTTGATGATAAGTCCTCGACATTCATGGAAAATCCAGTCTATGACATGAATAAAGAGGAAAATAATGAACCAGAAAATTTTGATGGTTTTGTTGATTTGTCTATCTATGGCATATCTAAAGGAGAGAGCCTGGACCATGTGGCCTTGGGAAACTTTGATATGAAAAAGGAGCATGCAGTTTATCCATATGATCAGTCTGAGCCATATATCAGTATCAGTAATGAAGACAAAGAGAACTTGATATTAGAACATGATATCAGCAATGGGGAATCCATCACATCTGACATAGATGGTGGTGATGACTATTGGGATTTTTGTGGATATCTTATTAAGAATCCTATCTATGCTATATCCAGCAAGGGGAGTGTCTATTTAGAAATTTGTGGAAGTCTAATCTATTATACTTCCATAGAGGGAAGCATGGATCTGGAGACCTGGGAAAATCCTAGTATGGAAAAGCAGCATTCAAAACTCTTACATGATCATTCAGAGCCATATCATGCAAAGCCACACAAAGGTATCAATAATGAAGACATGGAGAAGCAGTGTTGTGAAAAGACAGATGTGATGCAGTTAGTAGAATATCATTCTCAACTATCATCTTCACATATAGAGTTTCCTCATGATTTGGAGCCGCTTGGGGCTTATACAGTGAATTATCATCCGGTAAGCCTTGATGATCAGTATGATGGTGTAGTAAATATGCCTCATCTTTTCGATTTGTACATCAACCCTTTCCCTTCATGGATAGAAGGATCCTACGCAAGCACTTACTAGTTTGGGAGGAAGTTTGACGACATTATTCATGCCTATGATTTCCCATCCATCCCACCCCTTCCGGATCATAACGTAGGTTTGCATTTTCTGAATAAAGTATCCTTACTTGGCTTGGTAACCAAAGACAAGGAAATTCTTTTTTATGTTAATAAAATGCTTAGCTGGTTACATTGGATTTTTTATTACACTTAACCCTTTTTATATCATGCTTAGAGTAGGAAAATAAGCTCCTTGAAAAAGAGCATTTACTTTCCACATTTTTGTTTTGTACTTAGCTATAATAAAACATTTTTTTCATTAGTTAGTTACATTTATTTTGTTTAAATAAATTAGCTTAATGGTTCATTTGGTTTTTATGTAAAGCTTGTGCTACTAAGGTTTTCATGTCAAGTTGAGATGTTTTTACAGGGTGTATAAACCAAAGATTATGGTGTTCTCGTATCCTCTCCTTGCCCTATGAACAGATTGAGCACACGTCCTGCAGTTGGAGCCAGAATGTTACCACCTAAGTTGTACTTAGTGGTTTTTTATCAAGTGAGCCTGGTGAACCAGACAAAGATTTTTTGTTCGAACTTCAGAAGACCTTCGGAAGTGCTTTTGGGAAGTGCTTGTTGTACTATATCACCTGTTCATACCCCCTTGGGGGAGTTGTAATAGATGTTCTAGCATGATAGTGTCTGTAAAAGACTTGGTCTCTTAGACATTATTTGTCAATCCGATCAGCCCAAGGTGTTTTTTCCCTTGGTTATTATTGGTTGTTGAATAAACGATTGATAATTTATGAGTTTTTCACTCAATACCTCCAAAGTTCAGGTGGTCGGCTTGGCATTTAGGCCTATTGAGGTTATTAGAGTCTATGTGTCAATGTATAAACATTATAGGCATCATGGTCGAGTCATATGAACATGTCTAAGTCCCCCTAGGTTTTTAATTTTTTTTAATTTTTTAATTTTTTCAGTGTTTTTCATTAAAATTTATTTTTTCCAAAACTTAGGCTATTTTTTAATAGTTTAATTGGGAAAATTAGTTTTGTAAGAAAAGTGGGCCAAATAATCAGTTTCAATCACGTAGGTGCTCATTTTCAAGCTAAGAGCACCATGTAAACCCATGGACCCCCTTTTTTTAGGTTTTGAGTGATTTTCCATCAACTCAAGTTAGAAAAATGCAAAAAAATCAATTATTGATTATTTTAATTAATAAATTGATGAATAATGGAGCAAATCCAAAATCCTAGATCAGTGGATTCTTAGCTGATTTGATTGAAATCAGTCAGATTTGAACCAGATTGACTTGATCTAACAAATCCTTGACTAAAGGAGGTGATCTAGACAGATTTAGAGTTGATCTTCAGCATCCTTTATTGGGAATTGTGCCCTCTCTCTCTCCTGCACACGTGGGGGCTCTCCTAGAAGCTCTGTGGATTGATGTGTAAGTATGCATGTTGATTTGTCAGCTCAATCAGCCCCCCCATTGACAAGTAGGCTCAGTGGAAGCTCAGTTCAGCTTCATATCAGGAATTGATGGACTCTCCTTCAGTTGCAGTGGTCTGTCTCCTTGGGATTTGCACCCCCCTAGGATGTATCTCCTTTTTTTTGTATAAATAAAGCTTAGATCACCTCTTCCAAGCTAGTTACAACTAGAATTGAGGTGTTGTTTCTCTTGTACTGTATTATTGTTTATTATTCTGGAATAAAGAAGCTTTGGAGGCAATATCTATGGTGTAATGCTCTTCATGTGTGGATGGTGATTGTCAAATGTTTATGAGGTATAATCTGTGTTATTTATCATTGCTTTTGCTGGTTAATTGTTCGCCTTGAAGGAGAGAGCTCCCTCCTGTTAGGGTAATAGTTTATTCTAGTTTGATTTATGCTCTTACTATTTGCTTGTTTCAGATCTATTGGAGTTGCATGTATTTTAAGTTTAATTGCATGCTTTTCAATTATCTCTTCCAGCAGCACTTATGTTTTAACCATCTGTTTGTGCAAGGATTTCTAAGTTGCAGGTGATCTCGCTTGTAGAAGAGTTTGAGCTAATTTGCATCTTCCTCATCTTCAATATCTTCTTAATGACATAGTACCACGGTGTTCCACCAAAGAAGACTCCAAAGCCCAACATTCCCGGGCTTCCAGCACTCTTTCTCTCTCTTTCTCCTTCAAAAAATCAATTTTCTCACCTGGTTATTGTGTTCGAAAGCTTTATTATAATTTAGATCTGCCATTTTAAAGTAAAAATTACATAGATATACTGTTTCAAATCTCATAGTCTAGATCTCATTTTTGAAAAGTATCATTAAGCATTCTAGATCTAGCATAAGGAAATCGTCCGTTTTTCATGGCAAGTTAAAGAAAATCCGTAGGTTGCATGCTCTAGATTTCCTTTTCTACTTTAAAAAGATTAAATCTAGCAATCAGTGCATATTTAATTGGCTGCACAAACAGCAAGCCAAGATCCCAAGGAAAGCTTGCTTTCCTTGGTTCCTGTTTCACCTGTTTAGTTAGTTTTAACTTAAATTTTTGTAGGCTGACCCAAAGGTACTCTTAAAGTGCTTTTGGGAATATTTTATTCTAACATGATTTCTAGTTTTTAGCAGGTGTAACAGAAAAGAAAAGAATCTGATGTTCAAAAGTGGCCTCAGGAGCGTTCAAATCCCCCCAGGGGTCTCCCCTTTAACTGAAATCTTAAAAATTTTGGAAAGTTGTAAGATATTCGTTTCATCCCATATAAGGAACAAGAGATTTATGATATTTCAGTTTTCTGATATTTCATCCAATAAAATGAAAGGAAATATTTTTTTTGAGCAGGCTCTTTCAAGCCTGCTCCCCATCTCCCCAAGGGGGATCCGCGTCTGTTTCACTTTTTTTCATTTTTCCATTTTTTCTGCTCTAGTTTAGTACTGAAATGAAAGATTGTATACTTTGATATAATTTTTCATTATTCCATATTTTAATTTCAAAGTAATCATACTACTTACCCCATGACTTCCCATTTGACTCGCAAGGGGAAAGAGATGCGTGGCAGGACTAAGTAGAAAATTGGTGTTGTGTATATTTGTTTCCATTTTCATTAATTGTTTCATTAGTCATAATAGAATCAACCCCTACTTGATTCCTCGATTGAGGTCCACTTGGACCGAAAGAGGTTGCTGGTGGGTTTTCTTTTTAAATAAGAACAACTCCTTTAAAATTTACTAAAAGTAACAAAGAATCCAGTGTGTATGCTCTGTAATTGGATACGGTTCATCCAAACAGTCAAGCTGCATCAAAAGCACTTGAGTGACTATAATTATTAGGATTCACTCTCCCCAAATTGACAAACCATCAGGTGAAAATCCAACGCCTTGATCAAACCATTACGGTGGAAAAATACCCAAAGGAAGTGGGAACTCCTAAAAAGTGACCTCGAGGCACTGATCTCTGTTACACCTTCAGCTGCATTATGAACAATAGCCTCAAAGACTCCATTCAGCCCACATATTCCTTGCGGGTAGCTGTGACGGTTTAGTTTTGGACATACTTCAAGTACCCCCTCGGTATATCTCGAGTCCCCTCGCCTAAGTTAAATTACTCATCTTTGTTACAGAGAGAAATTCCTATGGCTTGGGGTACCACAATAGAAATCTTGCCTCCATAAATCAATCCTTTCAAATATGCAAGAGAAATCAAATATCTAACACTAAAGGATCAAAACTCGTACCTTATTCCGGACGATTGAAGTAGATCCCCGTTGAGCTTTCCAACTCCAGCTTGAATTGATAAATTACTTCCTCAACAATCAGTAAACAAGAAAAGCATGCTATATATATTGGTTTTAGATCTACTCTGACATATATAATCAACAATGTATGAGCATTTGAAATCATCCATGGATAAAATATTCATTCAAACATACATTATTCGACAAAAAAAGATATTTCTATTAATATAAAATCAAAGATTACAATGAATACAATCTATGTCGGCATGTCTGCGAATCGGAGAAACTGAATCCCCCACTTGGGCCTCCACCACCTCAATCCTCCATCTCTCGATAGCAAGCTCACAAGCAAAAGGCAAGCTTGGGAAGAACACCAAAGTGCTCCAAGAGACAAAGGAATGCAAACTCAAGCATAAGTTCTGGAAACAATGGACTATAGTTTTTTTGCTCTTTATTCTCACATATTCTTCAATGTATCAAAGGTTCCTTATATATCTCTTCAATGGGGCAATGAAGGGTCGAATCCAAGTGATCTCAAGGCATATGGAAGGCTAGGAGACAAGTGAGTCAGATCCATGTCAAGGAAAAATACATAAGAATTTGGCCTTTTGAACACATCTCGAGATATATTTGCCATGTTCCCATCAACCATCAGACCAAGAGAGCTTAATGGAACCATGGGACTACCAATTCTCTCACTAAGAACCTCCCTAAAGTCCTCACGCTCCAAGCGGTCAAGCTCAGGAAGAAAATAAGATCTATGATGTAATTCTTCCCAAGGTGGCTCAACCCCTGAAATGGCCTCAATAATCGCTTCGCCTGAAGGAAAAACATTATCAAGGAAATCATGCGCGTGAGAAGATTGAAATGCCCATGCAGGCAGCACATACGGGGCCTCCTCCTTCATCCATGAAGAGGAAGGACTAGGCTCTGCAACACTCCCAATATTAGCTTGATAAGCTACCATAGTTGCAGGCAATGGCACGTCTGTCACGATGGGTTCACTCGAAGTATTCGGTGTAGGGAGAATCCAAGGATCTTCCATATGGTTTGTGTGAAAAGACACCGATCTCACATATGTCGAAGCCTCATCGGAACTACACCCTATCATAAAGACAGGTGCAGGACAACTAAAGCTTCCCATAAGGGATGGATACATGCCCACACCCACACTCCCAGTTGTTGGCTGAGAGTGCTCAACAATCGGGATCGAAGCTCCCGAAGATGCGGTAACCGATGGATTCTTGAATGACATTTAATTAATCGTAACTATATTCTCATTAAATGGAAAGAATACAATGTGAAATAGGGAAGAATCTATGGCTTTCATACTATACATCCACTTCCTACCTAGCAAGAGATTATAGTCAAGGGGCGCATCAACCACCTCGACCTCTATCACAACGGTCTTCCCTCCCAAACGGAACTTAAGGGAAGCAAGGATCCTGTGCGGCCTATATGATCTCCCATCAAAATTAGTCAACATGGTACCAGATTTATACAACTCAGGGGAACCTAAACCCTTCCAACATGATAAAGACATCACAGAAGCAGCGACGCCTTCATCAATCACAGTGCACTTGACGGTCATGTTAAGACATTATACATAAATCAAAAGAGACACATAGTAAGGAAAGTGAGGCTGCAGTCCCACGGTTTCAAATTTAATCACGAAGGAAAAATTATCATCATTCACACCAAGGGCAAAAAGCAAAGCCATTCTTTGCAAAGGACAACTCTAAAGTACTTCAAGTGCAGACATCGCACAAGGAGTGTGGCCCAAATCCTCGACAACAAAATAGTTCTGGGTAGCTCGGGCATTAGGATTGTGCCCTGAACGCTTAAGGACTCCCTTAGGAATGCGAGGTGCAACTTTAGGTTTATCCACAGGTTTTTTGATATGCAAAGGAGTCCCTGGTGGATCAAGTTCCTTTTCTGGGTCGGGTTGTGACAAACCATAGTCCTTCGCACGGGTCACAACCTTCGTAGCACGCACCATGTTGATGCAACCATGACCACTAGCCTCCGGTGGATCTTGATCACCACCAGAATGATCATGGGTCCTCGATTTCATGTTTTGATTGTGAGGTAAAGGGTTGGTTAGCACGGCTGGGCCCTACGCTAAGAATCTCAAGGCTTCATCGATACGAGGGCACAAGTAAGTGAGGTGATCCTCCTTACATAACTTGCAAGGAAATTTAACCTTGCATTTAGATTGCTTGTCCCCCCTAGCATTTTGGGAATTCTTTTCATTAGTATTAGCATTTTCATTCCTATTCCCACCCTTACAATTGTTCTTACCCTTCTTTCTATTCCTTCCGAGTTGTTGGTTACCCTTCTGGTCCGACGATTGCACCGAAAGCACACTCGCCGTTTGGGTGGGTTGAGACGAAGCTATGGCATGTCCTAAAGCAGATTGGTTGATCAACAATTGACTAACCTGTTGCACAACCGAATCCATAGGCTTAGCACTTGCACAACCAACAATGCCATCGGCATGTGGTCCATGTTTAACTTTGGGGTCGAAACTAGAATGTAGAGCATTAGGAATGATCTCATATAACAAACTAGATTGAGCATAAATCAAGTCCAATTCCTGTGCCCTAAAAATGGCTTGTTCCTCATTTTGAACTCCAGATGTAGAAACATCCTTTGCTATATAAGGCAATAACAACTTAAGGAACCACTTGAGGAGAA
This sequence comes from Pseudotsuga menziesii, assembly GCA_001517045.1. Classification (NCBI taxonomy): domain Eukaryota; kingdom Viridiplantae; phylum Streptophyta; class Pinopsida; order Pinales; family Pinaceae; genus Pseudotsuga; species Pseudotsuga menziesii. The sequence continues at coordinate 144,346 of LPNX011106714.1, read as the reverse complement.
ACTTAGGCGGTATGAAGGCTTTAATCAACCTCTTCCATCTACACCATTCTTGGATATGGTCTGAGATATGCGTGGCTTTATCCTGCCGAAATTTTGACAAGATTTTCGTACCAACATTGTAACGCACTGGTAGCTGGAAGTGGTTGAGAAAAGTCATCGCTAGGTCATCGAACAAAGCAAATACCCCCCTAGGTAACTCTATATACCATTTCACGATAGGCCCTGTAAGGGTGCATTGAAACAACCTTAAATGGATTGAATCTTTGTGTAAGGAATTGGAAGAGCACCATAGGTGAAATGTAGTAACATGTTCTCTTGGATCCTCTCCAGGTTTGCCCTTGAACTTAGGTATGTTCGATGGAAGCTTAGTAGGGATATCCAGCCAAGCTAGGTCATGAGATACATGATCATTCGTTAGTATCGACAAATCAGGAAGATTTAGCGTTGCGAGGAAACGGATCCTAGGATGAGCAAGTCAATGCATTGCTCCTTGATAGTGTTGGTTCACATAGGTCTGATTAGCTGTTATAGCGGATTTCACCGCTCCAGGTGAATAACACATTGTATGGCCTTCCCCTGTCCCGCTGCAGACTCTTTAGACCCCATGGACCATCTTTTATCCTTTGATGTTTCCTTGATCATCCCTAAAACTATATGAAAAATGATATACGTGGATTTTAACCCGATAACCACGTACATACGTGGGTTTGACCCCTATAACCGCGTACATCGGGATGTTTGCATAATCCAAATCCTTTTGGAGTTTTCCTTGACATGGATCTGACTCATTTGACTCCTGGCCTTCCATATGCCTTGAGATTGCTCGGATTCGACCCTTCATTATCCCTTGTGAAGCTATATAAGGAACCCCTTGGTACATTGAAGGCATATAGAGAGATTGAAAGAAAAGAAACTATAGTCCATTGTTTCCGGAATTTATACTTGAGTCTACATCCCTTTGTCCCTTTGGAGCACTTTTCTGTTCTTCCCAAGCTTTCCTTTTGCTAGTGAGCTTGCTATCGTGAGATGGAGGATTGAGGTGGTGGAGGCCCAAGTGGGGGATTCAGTTTCTTCGGTTTGCAGACGCACCATTAGAGGTTGTATCTATCTTGTAATCTCTGATTTATATTAATAAGAACTATCTTTTCCTGTCCAATAATGTGTGTTTGATTGAATATTGTATCCATTGGAATATGTCAAATCCTTTTACATTATTGATTATATGTGCTAGAATAGATCTAACACCATGATATATAGTATGCTTGTATTGTTTACTTGTTGTTGAGGAAGTATCATATCAATTCAAGCTGAAGATTGGAAAGCTCAACGGGGATCTACTTCAAACGTCCAGAATAAGGTACGAGGTCTGATCCTTTAGTGTTAGACATTTTATTTCTATTGCATATTGGGAAAGATTGATTTCTGGAGTCAAAGTTGTCTATTGTGGTACCCCAAGCCATAGGAATTTCTCTCCGTAACAGAATTGGCGACTCCGCTGGGGATGTTCCTTGTTTTTATTTGGGGGTTTGTGGGCACAATGGGCTTGATATTATTGATTTGCTCTCTGTTTCTCCCTGTTTCTGTGTCGCATTTTATAGTATGTTTGTCCATTGACACTCCCCTTTATTGGTTTACCCTTGGCCTGATTTTTACCACTGCCTTCTCTGTATACACGTGTTTTTGGCTGAAAGTCGCGTACATACGTGGATTTTTGGCCAAAAGTCACGTACATACGTAGCTGTTCTTTAAACAGTCGCATACATCCTCCCTTTTGGTGAGTTTGATGTTGTGGGAAGTTGCTGGGTGGGTTTTGAGTGTGGTTGGGTCTTCCTTGGGTCTGATGTTGTCTGTTGGATGCTTCTTTTGGGACTAGAGACCGCCTTTTCATTGATTTTTCTTTGAAAGGAGTTTTAGTCATTTATCCTTTTTGTTTTGCCATTAGTGCATTACTCTTTTTGTCTTGGTGTCTTGCTGGGCTTGTCTTTTATACTTGCTGCAGAGACTGAGATTTTTAGATGACTTTTATTGCATTTTTCATTCTTTTACATTGAAAAATATAAAGTAGTTGCACTCTTAGTTGCATCTTAGATATGGATTTGAGGAGGTACTTGCATTGGTTTTGACCCGTTCGTGCCGCTCACAGGTATTATGTATGAACTGGAATATAGGTTAGGATTTCACATCCACTTGCACTTTGCATTGCCTTATGACCATTCCATCTTAACCTTAGGTATGAACCCATTCCATGGTATCACGGAACCTTCATGCTGTTGTTAGAAGTGGTACTATGTGAATGGTAGAGGTTTCCTATACATGGGTGTCCTAGTTATCTCCCTTTTTCATTTGGTACCCATGCTGTGAGTCCTCTCTTAGGTCCGGGAGTCCCTTTTAGTCCCGCCATGTCCTTGAGCAAGAGCTTCATACTCCTTTTGAACTTTATGCTGGCCTGTTTCCCTCCGGACTCCCCCTATGTCAAGTTGTGAATACATTATCATGAGCTTTGCCTGCCTTATTGAGCTTTATTCCGGCTCCCCTGACATTGCGTTTCAGCCATATAGCTCGAGCTTGTCTCATGTCTAGCCATGCAGAGCCATTTTTTATATCCTTCGCAGCTTGATTTCCCTTTGTACCGGGAGGGGATTTTCCCCCGAGTGTCGATATCCTACACATGTATCCTTGCATTGAGCATAGGTATGTTCCACTGCTTGGAACTAGTTTGTTTTCCCTAATGACACTCATCTCCTCCTATTTTGTAACTATAAAGGTAGTTTATTCTTTTTTCAAGCTTTTCAAATAACTGAAAAAGTCCAAAAAAAAATCAAAAAACCAAAAAGACGGACAAGGAAAGATGTTATCTTTGGCAGCTGTCAAGTCGTGTCGCCTTCGAACAGAGCACTGTATATCACATCCATTGGTTGGCTTATAGTTGAATTTAGGAGCTGTACTCATTTATCTGAGTTTATCTCCACCAACTGGTTAAGCTTCCAGTCCCTATGGAGCCTCTGTTGATGCCTTCTGTGTCACAGAGATGTCCCAGTTTGTAAATCGAGTCTATTCTGCCTTCATTCAGTCACCATATGTCGTTATGCTCTTGTTCGAAGGAATTTGAAACCTGTGTCGGCCATTCCTCAGTTATCTTGACTTTGCATGTCGGCCATTCCCGGTACAGTTACTGGTTCGTGCACCTTATGATCGAGTCCTTCCACATTAGAAAGCTTTGCTGAGTACCTCATGTTGGATGATGGGGGATGCCTTAATGCCTTCCTTCTAGCGGATTTCATCCCATTGACTTCAGATCATTTATTCTGGGATTGGAATCTAGAGTCCTTTTGAGTGCCTTGAGACTTGCAGTCATCAGTGGTAGGTTCT
>LPNX011106714.1:112997-140891 GCA_001517045.1 Pseudotsuga menziesii | reverse complement strand
TCGATGGATTCTCTCAAGTGTTCGACCTCAACACATCTATTCACACTTGTTAGTTTTCACTCTAGTACCTTGATTCCCATTTTCATTATCGGTGGGTAATCTCATGTCTGTTAACGGTATACATCAATGACTGGTAATCAAACGATGGAATACTATGTTCGACCTCGACACCTCTATTCACATAGTAGGACATGTACTCGTAGTAGTTTGTGTAGAAGACCTTCCAGACTGGTGGCATCTCTTATATGCTACCTCCTTGATCATGCCAGTGTTCATGAGATTTCAGCTCTCGTGACTTGATACCAGTATATGTTAGATATTTCCAGCCACTATGGAGATCTTGATCTATTGTATATCTTCATCCATTTTGGAGATCATCGTCCTTTGTATATCTTCATCATGGAGATTCTAATTTATGTATATTGTACGTGGCGATGACCACATATGTGATATCATGTATTATGCCTATTCATGGCCATTGTACTCTTATGTATCCGGGACTACTATATGTACTTGCAGTTATATGTAGAGTTGTATTATTGTACTATGCTGATTGGGTGGTTGGTCTTCCATTTGGGATCCTTCATCACTCCACTTCTGAGATGGAATTATAATGTATTTCGGCCATCGCATGACCCCTCTGACCTCACACATTAGGGGGCATCTGTTATAGTAGATTTCACCACTCCAGGTGAATCACACGTTGTATGGCCTTCCCCTGTCCCGCTACAGACTCTTTAGACCCCATGGACCATCTTTTATCCTTTGATGTTTTCTTTATCATCCCTAAAACTATATGAAAAATGACATACGCGGATTTTAACCCGATAACCGCGTACATACGCGGGTTTGACCCCTATAACCGCGTACATCAGGATGTGTGCATAATCCAAATCCTTTTGGAGTTTTCCTTGACATGGATCCGACTCATTCGACTCCTGGCCTTCCATATGCCTTGAGATCGCTTGGATTTGACCCTTCATTATCCCTTGTGAAGCTATATAAGGAACACCTTGGTACATTGAAGGCATATAGAGAGATTGAAAGAAAAGAAACTATAGTCCATTGTTGCTGGAATTTATACTTGAGTCTGCATCCCTTTGTCCCTTTGGATCACTTTTGTGTTCTTCCCAATCTTTCCTTTTGCTAGTGAGCTTGCTATCGTGAGATGGAGGATTGAGGTGGTGGAGGCCCAAGTGGGGGATTCAGTTTCTCTGGTTCACAGACGTGCCGTTAGAGGTTGTATCTATCTTGTAATATCTGATTTATATTAATAAGAACTATCTTTTCCTGTCCAATAATGTGTGTTTGATTGAATATTGTATCCATTGGAATATGTCAAATGCTTTTACATTATTGATTATATGTGCTAGAATAGATCTAACACCATGATATATAGTATGCTTGTATTGTTTACTTGTTGTTGAGGAAGTATCATATCAATTCAAGTTGAAGATTGGAAAGCTCAATGGGGATCTACTTCAACCATCTAGAATAAGGTACGAGGTCTGATCCTTTAGTGTTAGACATTTTATTTCTATTGCATATTGGGAAAGATTGATTTCTGGAGTCAAAGCTGTCTATTGTGGTACCCCAAGCCATAGGAATTTCTCTCTGTAACATTAGCGTAACCACCATGGCCTTGGCCATAGTGTCTTCCTCCCATTTGACCCATGTAGGGTGGCATGGAAGCACCATAATGTGGTGTACCTTGACTATGTGGGGCTACAAAGCCATAATTAGGAGGGTAAGCGGGTTGTTGATACCCGTACCCATGAGGTGAATAACCGTGTCCATACTGTGTCCCATAATAAGGTCCATAAGACATCCCATGAGATGTCCCATGAGACACTCCATAAGTAGGAATGTAGGCTTTGGAAGTAATGACATGACCTCCATAAGTAAGGATACGATCCCCTGAAACAACAGGAGGTACTTGAACTTGAGACACAACTATGCGAGTAGCAGCAGTATGGACATGACTCATAGCGACATTCTAGCCCGAAGTACCACGTGAACAAGGTGGAGGAATGACATTCGAAGAACAAGGAACTGAGGACGAAGGGACCTGTGAAATAATATACGTGGTGTTCCGTATAGTCGCTCGTCTTGGATCTAGTATCCTAATAGGATCACTAACCCTAGTTCTAGGAGGAATATGTGATGTAGCTTCCACCGCCGGGATGTAAGGTGCAATATGACTCGTGGTCCCAAACCTCTCCGCATGGTAAGGAATGGGAGTGCCATAGGCATAGTGTTACATTCAAACTCTGATTCGACATGAAATGCCAAATCATGTCTGGGAATACCAGACATACCATAACTACCATAACTAGTGCTCATGGGTTCATAATGAGTCTCGTCATCCAACATTCCATACTAGCGATGCGTGAAAGGGGGATCAAAGCTAGAGTAAGTAGTTCTATCATTAAAAGTACCTATATTAGAAATTACAGGACCTAGCTCAGAAATTATAGGACCTAACTCAAAAATTACAAGCATATCAGGTGAAGGATCATAGGTAGGAGTAAACTCCCCACCATCCACTCGAAGTGGAGAAGAAATCTTAGGAATACCATCTTCATGATCTCCCATCATGTGTGAATCAATGTGCGAAGTAGTACACCTGGACCATCTGTTTCTCTCTCCCAAAGGAGGAGGAGAGGTAGAAGGCGGAAGTCCTTCTAAATGACGAGAAGGGCGAGGAGTCGCACCCGAATCCATAATGACTCAAAAATATAAAAGACTCTCTAATTACGTAAACCCTAAGCAAGCTAATGTGCACAGAGCATACACCAATAAAATATAAAGCTAAACACAGGAAATCAAGGGTAGGATAAGTGAGCTCCCGAATGAAGTAGGTATGTCTCACCTAGGAGAGGCTTGAGACTCCCATACACAACAAGCGGAGGTACGTAACCAATTATTGTGGCCCTCAGCTTCAATGCATAAAGCGACTGTGTTGTCTGACCTCAACCTAGCTAGGACACCTGCAGAATAACCCCTGCAAAGTACCCCTCGATATCCTAGGTAAGGAAACTAAGGTCACCTCAATATAATCAATGCTTAGGCGGATAGTCACAGGCACGATTGACCGTATGGGTAGGGTAGCAAAGTTCGAAACTCTCGAAAGAGACACCAAATACGAATACAATCCTGGAAATATCTCTAGTGCTACTCAATTATGACTAGGGGTCATCCTAATCAATAACCGCTGACACTGCCTCATGCTCAACTCCTGTTTGAGAGGAGGATCCTGAGAAACATCAATTATACCAAGGAATTTCACACTCTCACCTGGACGGACACATACATGTTGTTGTTTAGTGGTATTGGAGAATTTACTCACAATGAACCTTTCAAGACCCTAAAACCTAATCTTGTTGGTGAACCCTATAAAAGAAAAAAGTGTAATCCATTTTAATTAAGCATTGATTTTATTTGGCTTTATTACTCAAAAGAGGTAGATGGTCGTGGAACTAATGGTGTTACGATGCAACATGAAGGAAAATGCACACCTAACAATCAATGCAAATGCATTGTGTCCAATGAAAACAGGGTATGCTACTACATGAAATGCAAAAATTTTGTTCAAATGATAAGTGCAATCATTCTTATATGAAATCCTGACTAATACTTCAAAGCAAAACCTAGTGCAAGTACCATGCAAAATGCAAAATTGCAATGAATAATGATGCAAATAAGCAAATATTTTTGGATTTTTAGAAACAAAAGTGAGATACTAAAGCAAAAGAATGATTCTACTGCCCGTAGACTTGGCAAGAACAATCAAACAACACTACACAAAGTACTAAGATAAAATAAATCTAATGCACTAATCCCAAAACAAAAAATCAAAAATGGAATGACAAGAACATTCTTAAAAAAGAAATTTACCCTAAAACAAAATGTCTCTGGTTTATACCTCATAGGTGTATATAGACTCTAGTAATGTCAAAGGAGACTCAGCAATCATCAACATTCACGCAACAACAATCAATCTTCCTCCAGAAGGCAAAACTAAGGGAATACGTGACTGTTCGCAGTAAACCCGCGTATGTACGTGGATATATCAGTGAAAACCGCGTATATACGCGACTGAGTTAAAAAATAGCATACAGGAAGAAAAGTGCATAAAAACAAAGGCAAACAGATAAGCTGAGACAAACTTCACACCAATCAAACACTACCAGGAATACATGCCCCTAGACCTGACATAGAAACAGAGAAATAAGAGTAATTCAAAGTCATTGAATGCTGATAAAAACCCCCAATGGACAACTATTGGGGACTCCCCAGTGGAGTTGCCAATTTTGTTATGGAGAGAAATTCCTATGGCTTGGGGTACCGCAACAGACAGCTTGACTCCAGAAATCAATCCTTTCCAATATGCAAAAGAAATCAAATATCTAACACTAAAGGATCAAAACTCGTACCTTATTTCGGATGGTTGTAGTAGATCCCCGTTGAGCTTTCCAACTCCAGTTTGAATTGATAAATTACTTCCTCAACAATTAGTAAACAAGACAAGCATGCTATATATATTGGTGTTAGATCTACTCTAGCATTTATAATCAACAACGTATGATCATTTGAAATAATCCATGGATAAAATATATATTCAAACATACATTATTGGACAGGAAAAGATATTTCTATTAATATAAAATCAAAGATTACAATGAATAAAACCTCTGTCAGCACATCTGTGAATCAGAGAAACTGAATCCCCCACTTGGGCCTCCACCACCTCAATCCTCCATCTCTCGATAGCAATCTCACAAGAAAAATGAAAGCTTCAAAAGAACACCAAAGTGCTCCAAGGGACAAAGGGATGCAGACTCAAGCATAAGTTCTGGAAACAATGGACTATAGTTTCTTTGCTCTTAATTCTCACATATTCTTCAATGTATCCAAAGGGTTCCTTATATAGCTCTTCAATGGGGCAATGAACAATCGAATTTGAGCGATCTCAAGGCATGTGGAAGGCCATGAGACAAGTGAGTTGGATCCATATCAAGGGAAACTCCAAAAGAATTTGTCCTTTTGCACACATCCCGATGTACACGGTTTTAGGGGTCAAACCCGTGTATATACGCGAGAAAGGGTTTAAAAGTCGCATATAGAAATTTAAACATGTTTTTGGGGATGATCTTGGAAACATCGAAGGTATAAAAATGGTCCATGGGGTCCAATGAGTCTGCAGAGGGACAGGGGAAGGCCATACAAGTGTGATTCACCAGGTGTGGTAAAATCAGCTATAACAATCTTCTTACATTAATTTAAAATTAACCAAGAAACAATTGTACAACATTCATTCCAGCGCTTGCAAGAACTCTTAATTGTTTTTTGACTCCATTTTCAAGGCACCTATCAACTATTTATTTCTTTCAATCTATATGTGATTGGGTGTCATTTTCGTGCTTACTTGTGATTATCTCATCATGTTATTTGTTGTTTACAATTTTTAAATCGAAACTCCTAAAAAATTACTCTTTAATACCATCATCATAATAAATAATTTTGCGTTAGTAACTTAATAGGGTCTACCCCCCTTGGCTTCATTAGGAGTTGAGCCTAAACGGAGGAGTTAAGAACAAGGTGACTGCCTTGACTCAAGACTTGCCCCCAAGGACACACCGAGTGGCTTGAATATTTTTGCCACATAACCCAGGTGTGTGAAAGGCATAAACACTTTTTGGCGCTGTTGCTGGGGATAAATATTTTTATTCCAGTGTACAACTTAGCTTAACTTTTTTCTAAACAACTAAAAAGATAAAAAAATAAATTTGATTGATCTTGTCTTTAAAAAACATAAAAATTAAAACTCGATCCATCTGGCAACTCCACTATCTAACATCCCTCCAAGAATTTCTACCTGAAGAAACCGCCTTCAATTATTCAATCCTCTCCCTGATCCTGAAAGGTTTATTAGGGAAAGATTGAATAGGCAGACTTCTCATACAAACCTTGAAAATTTAGGAGACCAATCCCTATCAGATATCCATCACATATTTGTAGAGAGTCATGTTCACCAATCTCAACAAATGATGGAATTGTTCAAACCCCTTGACTTTTCTCAGATAGCAGGTGCTCCCCATGCCATTCCAAAAGATGCTATGAAGAAGCTCCTCATATGTCAGGGCAATAATGCCATCACTGCCAAGTCTCACCTTTGAAATTTTGAAAAGCACCTGGTCAGTTATTGATATGATGCTTCCCATGACAATGACGATGTCAAAATGAAGCTCTTTGATTTATCCTTAGAAGAGAATGCTGAAGAAGGGTACCTCGACCTAGATGATGATTCATATAAAACTCTTAGTGAATTCCTAGAGGGTTTTAAGAAGAAATGGGGCGAAAAGAAAGAACCAAGACATCTGCTTGCTGCCCTTCATCATAACATTAAGAAGATGGAGACTGAAACCATGGATGACTTTCACACTAAGTTCAGGCATGTGGTTGTGGACCTCCCTAAAGAAATCAATCCAAAGGATTCCTCCATCCTCATATCTTACATTGAAGCTTTCACTAGTGATTTGAGGTACCTAGTTAAGAGACAAAGAGCCGACATATCTAAAAACTGTTCAGGAAATGGCGGAGAAAATAGAAAAAATTATGCAGTCTTCAGGCAAATCCAACATTCTAGGTTACACTAGGGGAAACAATTCATACATCAAAGAAAAGGGAAAAGCCATTGAATCAGAAGAAAAGGGGGCCTCTAAAGATCCCATGGAAAAGGTAACAAACATGATAAAAAGACTTGGTTACTAGTCAAAACTAACTTATGGCAAATCAGTCTGCACAACTGAATCATATGCACAATAGAATAATCATAATGGAAAGAAGTAATGGACCTAGGATCTTTCATCCAAATAAAAATCAGATGTATCAAAAGAAATTTCCTCAGCAAGAGCCTAGGATTCCAAACCAGTTAGACTCAGCTAACATGGTAGAAGAAGTAATTCCATGGTATAGACCTTGTGAACAATTCCACAAAGAAAGCACTTATTATGTTGCAAATCAAGTCATGGAACATGGAATTCCCGAGGTTAATAGTTAGAAAACAACTTCAAGTGAGCCTGATCATATATACATGGTAGGCCAGGCCTACCCTTTATCACCAGCTAGACAGTACAAACCTAGGGATGAAACCATTGCAGAATCTTATAGTGAAACTTATGATGAAAACTATAATGTACATGATGGGAATCCTATGTGTTCTCCATATAATGATGATAATCTGGAAGGTTTACTACCTTGTGACCTTTTCTCTAAAGAACATGAGTATGAAAATGAGGATAAGTATAACTTGGACCATGATACAAGTGATGAAAACTCCCTTATCCCCAACAAAGATGTTGATGAGGAGTCCTGGACATTCATGAAAAATCCAGTCTATGACATGAATAAAGAGGAAAATAATGAACCAGAAACTTTTCATGGTTTTGTTGATTTTTCTGTCTATGGCATATCTAAAGGAGAGAGCAGGGACCATGTGGCCTTGGGAAAATTTGATATGAAAAAGGAGCATGCAGTTTATCCATATGATCAGTCTGAGCCATATATCAGTATCAGTAATTTATACAAAGAGAACTTGATATCAGCAATGGGGAGTCCATCACATCTGACATAGATGGTGGTGATGACTATTGGGATTTTTTTGGATATCTTATTACGAATCCTATCTATGCTATATCCATCAAAGGGGAGTGTCTATTTAGAAATTTGTGGAAGTCCAATCTACTATACTTCCATAGAGGGAAGCATGGATCTAGAGACCTGGGAAAATCCTAGTATGGAAAACCAGCATTCAAAACTCTTATATGATCATTCAGAGTCATATCATGCAGAGCCACATAAAGGTATCAATAATGAAGAAATGGAGAAGCAATGTTGTGAAAAGAAAGATGTGATGCAGTTAGTAGAATATCAGTCTGAACTATCATCTTCACATATAGAGTTTCCTCATGATTTTGAGCCGCTTGGGGCTTATACAGTGAATTATCAACTGGTAAGTCTTGATGATCAGTATGATGGTGTAGTCAATCTGTCTCATCATTCTTATTTGTACATCAACCCTGTCCAATCATGGATAGAAGCAGCCTGTGCAAGCACTTACCAGTTTGGGAGGAATTTTGACGACATTATTCATGCCTATCATTTCCCATCCATCCCGCCCCTTCCGGATCATAACGCATGTTTGCATTTTATGAATAAAGTATCCTTACTTTGGCTGGTAACCAAAGAGAAGGAAATTCCTTTTTATGTTAGTAAAATGATTAGGTGGTTACATTGGGATTTCTGATTACACTTAACCCTTTTTATATCATGCTTAGAGTAGGAAAATAAGCTCCCTGAAAAAGTGCATTTACTTTCTGCATTTTTGTTTTGTACTTAGCTATAATAAAACATTTTTTTCATTAGCTAGTTACATTTATTTTGTTTAAATAAATCAGCTTAATGGTTCGTTTCATTTTTATGTAAAGCTTGTGCTACTAAGGTTTTCTTGTCAAGTTGAGATGTTTTTACAGGGTGTATAAATCAGAGATTCTAGTGTTCTCGTATCCTCTCCTTGCCCTATGACTAGATCGAGCACACATCCCGTAGTTGGAGACAAAATGTTACCACCTAAGTTGTACTTAGTGGTTTTTTATCAAGTGAGGTTGGTGAACCAGACAAAGATTTTTTGTTCGGACTTCAGAAGACCTTTGGAAGTGCTTCTAGGAAGTGCTTGTTGTACTATATCACATGTTCATACCCCTTTGGGAGAGTTGTAATAGATGGTCTAGCATGATAGTGTCTGTAAAAGACTCGGTCTCTTAGACTTTATTTGTCAATCCGATCAGCCCAGGGTGTTTTTTCCCTTGGCTATTATTGGTTGTTGAATAAACAACTGATAATTACTAAGTTTTTCACTCAATACCTCCAAAGTTGGGCTAGTCGGCTTGGCATTTAGGCCTATTGAGGTTATTAGAGTCTATGTGTCAATGTATAAACATGCTAGGCATCATGGTCAAGTCATATGAACATGTCTAAGTCCCCCTATGTTTTTAAGTTTTTTTTTAATTTTTTAATTTTTTCAGTGTTTTTTATTAAAATTTACTTTTTTTCCAAAACTTAGGCTATTTTTTAATAGTTTAATTGGAAAAACTAGTTTTGTAATAAAAGTGGGCCAAATAATCAGTTTCAGTCATGTAGGTGCTCATTTTCAAGCTAAGAGCACCATGTAAACCCATGGACCCACTTTTTTCAGGTTTTGAGTGATTTTCCATCACTCAAGTCAAGAAAACCCAAAAAATCAATTATTGATTATTTTAATTAATAAATTGATGAATAATGGAGCAAATCCAAAATCCTAGATCGGTGGATTCTCAGCCGATTTGATTGAAATCAGTTAGATCTAAACCAGATTGAATGGATCTGACAAATGCCTAACTGAAGGAGGTGATCTGGACAGATCTAGAGTTGATCTTCAACATCCTTTATGGGGAATTGCACCCTCTCTCTCTCCTCCACACGTGTGGGATCTTCTGGAAGCTCTGTGGATTGATGTGTCAGTCTGTGGGTTAATGTGTCAGCTCAATAAGCCCCCTGATTGACAGGTAGGCTTATTGGAAGCTCATTTCAGCTTCATATCAAGCATTGATGGACTCTCCTTCAGCTGCAGTGGTCTGTCTCCTTGGGATTTGCGCTCCCCTGGGCTGGATCTCCTTTTTTTGTATAAATAAAGCACAAATCACCTCTTCCAAGCTATTTAGAACTAGGATTGAGGTGATGTTGCTCTTGTACTTTGTTATTGTTTATTATTTTTGAATAAAGAAGCTTTGGAGGCAACATCTATGGTGTAATGCTCTTCATGTGTGGATGGTGATTGTCAAATGCTTATGAGGTATAATCTGTATAATTTATCATTTCTTTTGCTAGTTTATTGTTGGCCTTGAAGGAGAGAGCTCCCTCCTGTTAGGGTAAGAGTTTATTATAGTTAGATTTATGCTCTTACTATTTGCTTGTTTTAGATCTATTGGAGTTCCATGTATTTTAAGTTTAATTGCATGCTTTCCAATTATCTCTTCCAGCAACACCTATGTTTTAACCATCTATTTGTGCAAGGATTTCTAAGTTGCAGGTGATCTCGCTTGTAGAAGAGTTTGAGCTGGTTTTCATCTTCCTCGTATTTAAGATCTTCTGAATGACATAGTCCCTCGGTGTTGCACCAAAGCAGACTCCAAAGCCCAACATTCCCAGGCTTCCAACACTCTTTCTCTCTCTTTCTCCTTCAAAAAATCAATTTTCTCACCTGGTTACTGTGTTCGAAATCTTTGTTATAATTTAGATATTCCATTTTAAAGTAAAAATTACATAGATTTACTATTTCAAAGCTCATAGTCTACATCTCATTTCTGAAAAGTATCATTAAGCATTCTAGATCTAGCATAAGGAAATCGTCCGTTTTGCATGGCAAGTTAAAGAAAATCCGTAGGTTGCATGATCTAGATTTCTGTTTCTATTTTAAAAAGATTAAATTGAGAAATCAGTGCATATTTCATTGGCTATAAAAATAGCAAGCCAAGATCCCAAGGAAAGATTGCTTTCCTTGGTTTCTGTTTCACCTGTTTAGCTAGTTTTAACTTAGTTTTTTTTTAGTTAAGGTAGGCTAACCCAAAGGTACTCTTAAAGTGATTTTGGGAATATTTTATTCTAACATGCTTGCTGGTTTTTAGCAGGTGTAATAGAAAAGAAAATAATATTCTGTTCGAAAGTGGCCTCAGGAGCGTTCAAATCCCCCGAGCGGTCTCCCCTTTGACTGGAATCTTAAAAAATTTGGAAAGTTGTAAGATCTTGGTTTCATCCCATATGAGGACCAAGAGGTTTCTGATATTGTAACCAATAATAATAAAAGGAAATATTTTTTTTGAATAGGGTCTTTCGAGCCCGCTCCCCATCCCCCTAAGGGGGATTCGCGTCTGTTTCACTTTTTTGTATTTTTCCCTTTTTTATGCTCTCGTTTAGAACTGACATGCATGATTGTATACTTTGATTTAATTTTTCATTATTCTATATTTCAATTTCAAAGTAATATTACTACTTACTCCATGACTTCCCGATTGACCCACAAGGGGAAAGAGATGCGTGGTAGGACTAATTAGAAAAACGGTGTTGTGTATGCTCTGTACTTGGCTGTGGTTTGTCCAATAAATCAAGCTACATCAAAATCACTTGAGTGACTAGAATAATTAGGATTCACTCTCCCCAAATTGACAAACCATCAGGCAAAAATCCACTGCCTCGATCAAACCATTACGGTGGCAAAATACCCAAAGGAAGCGGGAACTCCTGAAAAGTAACCTCGGGACGCCAATATCTATTACACATTTAGGTGCATTATGAACAACAGCCTCAGAGACTCCATTAAGCCCACATATTCCTTCTGGGTAGCCGCATACTTCAATTACCCCCTGGGTATATCTGGAGTCCCCTCGCCTAAGTTAAATTACTCATCTTCTTACATTAATTTAAAATTAACCAAGATAAAATTCCACAACATTCATTCTAGTACTTGCAAGCACACTTAATTGTTTTTCAACTCCATTTTCAAGGCACTGGTCAACTGTTTATTTCTTTCAATCTATATGTGATTGGGTGTCATTTTCATGCTTACTTGTGATTATCTCATCATGTTATTTGTCGTTTACAATTGTTAAATCGAAACTCCTAAAAACTTACTCTTTAATACCATCATCATACTAAATAATTTTGCGTTAGTAACTTAATAGGGCCTACTCCCCTTGGCTTCGTTAGGAGTTGAGCCTAAAAGGAGGAGTCAGGAACAATGTAACAGCCTTGACTCGAGACTTGCCCCCAAGGACACACTGAGTGGCTTGAAGATTTCTGCCATGTAACCTAGGTGTGTGAAATGTGGAAACGCTTTTTGGCACCGTTGCTGGGGATAAATATTTTTATTCCTGGGTACGACCTAGCTTAAATTTTTTCTAAACAACTAAAAAGATTTAAAAAAAAATTGCTTGATGTTGTCTTTAAAAAACATAAAAATTAAAACTCGATCCATCTGGAGACTCCACTATCTAACATCCCTCCAAGAATTTCTACCCGAAGAAACTGCCTTCAATTATTCAATCCTCTCCCTGATTCTGAAAGGTTTATTAGGGAAAGATTGAATAGGCAGACTTCTCGTACAAACCTTGAAAATTTAGGAGACCAATACCTCTCAGATATCAATCACATATGTGTAGAGAGTCATGTTCACCAATCTCAAGAAATGACAGAATTGTTCAAACCCCTTGACTTTTCTTAGATAGCAGGTGCTCCCCATGCCATTCCAAAAGATGCTATTAAGAAGCTCCCCATATTTCAGGGCAATAATGCCATCACTACCAAGTCTCACCTTCGAAATTTTGAAAAGCACCTGGTCAATTATTGCAATGATGCTGCTCATGACCATGACGGTGTCAAAATGAAGCTCTTTGCTTTATCCTTAAAAGATGATGCTGAAGAATGGTACCTCGACCTAGCTGATGATTCATACAAAACTCTTAGTGAATTCCTAGAGGGTTTTAAGAAGAAATGGGAAGAAAATAAAGAACCAAGACATCTGCTTGATGCCCTTCATAACATTCAGAAGATGTAGAATGAAACCATGGATGAATTTAACACTAAGTTCAGGCATTTGGTTGCGTACCTCCCTAAATAAATCAAGCCAAAGGATGCCTCCATCCTCATATCTTACATCGAAGCTTTCACTGGTGATTTGAGGTACCGGTTAAGAGACAAAGTACCGACCGATCTAAAAGCTGCTCAATAAATGGACGAGAAAATAGAAAAGAATATGCAGTCTTTAGGCAAATCCAACATTCCAGGCTAGACTAGGGTAAAAACTTCATACAACAAAGAAAAGGGAGCCTCTAAAGATCCCATAGAAAAGGTAACATACATGATAAAAGACTTGGTTACTAGTCAAAACCAACTTATGGCAAATCAGTCCGCACAACTGAATCATATGCACAATAGAATAATCACAATGGAAAGAAATGATGGACCTAGGAGCTTTAATCCTAAGCAGAATTGGATATATCAAAAGAAATTTCCTAAGCAAGAGCCTAGGATTCCAAACCAGTTAGACTCATCTAACATGGTAGAAGAAGTAGTTCCATGGTGTAGACCCTGTGAACAATTCTACCAAGAAAGTGCTTGTTATGTTGCAAATCAAGTCATGGAACATGGAACTCCTGAGTTAGGTAGTCAGGAAACAATTTCAAGTGAGCCTGATCGTATATACATGGTAGGCCAGGCCTACCCTTTATCACCAGCTAGATAGTACAAACCTAAGGATGAAACCATTGCAGAATCTTATAGTGAAAGTTATGATGAAAACTGTAATGTACATGATGGGACTCCTACATGTTCTCCATACAATGATGATAGTCTGGAAGGTTTACTACCTTATGACCTTTTCTCTAAAAAATATGAGTATGAAAATGAGGAAAAGTATAACTTGGAGCATGATACAAGTCATGAAAACTCCCTTATCCCCATCAAATATGTTGATGAGGAATCCTGGACATTCATGGAAAATCCAGTCTATGACATGAATAAAGAGGAAAATAATGAACCAGAAAATTTTGATGGTTTTGTTGATTTTTCTATCTATGGCATATCTAAAGGAAAGAGCATGGACCATGTGCCCTTGGGAAACTTTGATATGAAAAAGGAGAATGTAGTTTATCCATATTATCAGTATGAGCCATATATCAGTATCAGTAATGAAGACAAAGAGAACTTGATATCGGAACTTGATATCAACAATGGGGAATCCATCACATCTAACATAGATGGTGGTGATGACTATAGGGATTTTTGTGAATATCTTATTAAGAATCCTATCTATGCTATATCCAGCAAGGGGAGTGTCTATTTAGAAATTTGTGGAAGTCCAATCTACTATACTTCCATAGAGGGAAGCATGGATTTGGAGACCTGGGAAAATATTAATATGGAAAAGCAGGATTCAAAACTCTTATATGATCGTTCAGAGTCATATCATGCAGAGCCACACAAAGGTATCAATAATGGAGACATGGAGAAGCAGTGTTGTGAAAAGACAGAGGTGATGTAGTTAGTAGAATATCAGTCTCAACTATCATCTTCACATATAGAGTTTCCTCATGATTTGGAGCCGCTTGGGGCTTATACAGTGAATTATCATCTGGTAAGCCTTGATGATCGGTATGATGGTGTACTCAATTTGCCTCATCATTCTGATTTGTACATCAACCTTGTCCAGTCATGGATAGAAGCAGCCTGTGCAAGCACTTACCAGTTTGGGAGGAAGTTTGATGACATTATTCATGCCTATGATTTCCCATCCATCCCACCCCTTCTGAATAAAGTATCCTTACTTTGGCTGGTAACCAAAGACAAGGAAATTCTTTTTTATGTTAATAAAATGCTTAGGTGGTTCCATTGGATTTTTTCTTACACTTAACCCTTTTTATATCATGCTTAGAGTAGGAAAATAAGCTCCTTGAAAAAGAGCATTTAATTTTTACATTTTTGTTTTGTACTTAGCTATAATAAAACATTTTTTTCATTAGTTAGTTACATCTATTTTGTTTAAATAAATCAGCTTAATGGTTCATTAGGTTTTTATGTAAAGCTTGTGGTATTGAGGTTTTCTTTTCAAGTTGAGATGTTTTTATAGGGTGTATAAACCAGAGATTCTAGTGTTCTCATATCCTCTACTTTCCCTATGACAAGATCAACCACACATCCCACAGTTGGCGCCAAAATGTTACCACCTGAGTTATACTTAGTGGTTTTTTATCAAGTGAGCCTGGTGAATCGGACAAAGATTTTTTGTTTGGACTTCAGAAGACCTTCGGAAGTGCTTGTTGTACTATATCACATGTTCATACCCCCTTGGGGGAGTTTTAATAGATGTTCTAGCATGATAGTGTCTGTAAAAGACTCGGTCTCTTAGACTTTATTTGTGAATCCGATCATCCCAGGGTGTTTTTTCCCTTGGTTATTATTGGTTTTTGAATAAACGACTCATAATTTCTGATTTATTCACTCAATACCTCCAAAGTTGGGGTGGTCGGTTTGGCATTTAGGCCTATTGAGGTTACTAGAGTCTATGTGTCAATGTATAAACATACTAGGCATCATGGTCGAGTCATATGAACATGTCTAAGTCCCCCTAGGTTTTTCATTTTTTTTAATTTTTTAATTTTTTCAGTTTGTTTTATTAAAATTTACTTTTTCCAAAAATTAGGCTATTTTTTAATAGTTTCATTGGAAAAATTGGTTTTGTAATAAAAGTGGGCCAAATAATCAGTTTTAGTAATGTAGGTGCTCATTTTCAAGGTAAGAGCGCCATGTAAACCCATGGACCCACTTTTTTTAGGTTTTGAGTGATTTTCCATCACTCAAGTTAGAAAAACCCAAAAAATCAATTATTGATTAATTTAATTAATAAATTAATGAATAATGGAGCAAATCCAAAATCCTAGATTAGTGGATTCTCAGCCGATTTGACTGAAATCAGTCAGATTTGAACCAGATTGATTGGATTAGACAAATCCTTGATTGGAGGAGGTGATCTGGATAGATCTAGAGTTGATCTTCAACATCCTTTATGGGGAATTACGCCCTCTCTCTATCATCCACATGTGTGGGCTCTCCTGGAAGATCTGTGGATTGATGTGTCAGTCTGTGGGTTGATGTGTCAGCTCAATTAGCCCCCTGATTGACAAGTAGGCTTAGTGGAAGGTTAGTTCAGCTTCATATCAAGCATTGATGGAGTCTCCTTCAGATTCAGTGGTCTGTCTCCTTGGGATTTGCGCCCCCCCTGGGCTGGATCTTTTTTTTTGGTATAAATAAAGCTCAGATCACCTCTTCCAAGCTAGTTAGAACTGGGATTGAGGTGTTGTTGCTCTTTTACTTTGTTATTGTTTATTATTCTGGAATAAAGAAGCTTTGGAGGAAACATCTATGGTGTAATTCTCTTCATGTGTGGATGGTGATTGTCAAATGCTTATGAGGTATAATATGTGTTATTTATCATTACTTTTGCTGGTTAATTGTTGGCCTTGAAGGAGAGAGCTCCCTCCTGTTAGGGTAAGAGTTTATTCTAGTTAGATTTATGCTCTTACTGTTTTCTTGTTTCAGATCTATTGGAGTTGCGTGTATTTTAAGTTTAATTGCATGCTTTCCAATTATCTCTTCTAGCAGCACCTATGTTTTAACCATCTGTTTGTGCAAGGATTTATAAGTTACAGCTGATCTCGTTTGTAGAAGATTTTGAGATGGTTTGCATCTTCCTCATATTTAAGATCTTCTGAATGACATAGTCCCTCAATATTCCACCAAAGCAGACTCCAAAGCCCAACATTCCCAGGCTTCCAGCACTCTTTCTCTCTCTTTCTCCTTCAAAAAATCAATTTTCTCACCTGGTTACTATGTTCGAAAGCTTTGTTATAATTTAGATCTGCCATTTTAAAGTAAAAATTACATAGATGTACTATTTCAGAGCTCATAGTCTAGTACTCATTTCTGAAAAGTATCATTAAGCATTCTAGATCTAGCATAAGGAAATCGTCCGTTTTGCATGGAAAGTTAAAGAAAATCCGTAGGTTGCATGCTCTAGGTTTTTTTTTCTATTTTAAAAAGATTAAATCCAAAAATCAGTGCATATTTCATTGGCTGCACAAACAGCAATCCAATATCCCAAGGAAAGCTTGCTTTTCTTGGTTCCTGTTTCACCTGTTCAGCTAGTTTTAACTTAGTTTTTTTTTAGTTAAGGTAGGATGACCCAAAGGTACTCTTAAAGTGATTTTGGGCATATTTTATTCTAACATGCTTGCTGGTTTTTAGTGGGTGTAACAGAAAATAAAATAGGCTGCTGTTCAAAAGTGGCCTCATGAGCGTTCAATCCCCCCAGGGGTCTTCCCTTTGACTGAAATCTTAAAATTTTTGGAAAGTTGTAAGATCTTGGTTTCATCCCATATAAGGAAAAAGAGATTTCTGTGCTGATATTGTAACCAATAATAATAAAAGGAAATCTTTTTTTAGCAGGCTTTTTTGAGCCCACTCACCACCCCCCCAAGGGGGATCCGCGTCCATTTCACTTTTTTGCATTTTTCCCTTTTTTATGCTCTAGTTTAGTACTGACATGCAGGATTGTATACTTTGATATAATTTTGCATTATTCCATATTTTAATTTCAAATTAATCATACTACTTACCCCACGACTTCCCGATTGACCCGCAAGGGGAAAGAGATGCGTGGTAGGACTAATTAGAAAACCGGTGTTGTGTATCATTGTTTCCATTTTCATTAATTGTTTCATTAGTCATAATAAAATAAACCCCTCCTTGATTCCCCGATTGAGGTCCACTTGGACCAAAAGAGTTTTCTGGAGGGTTTTCTTTTTTAACAAGAACACTTCCTTTAAAATTTACTAAAAGTAACAAGGACTCTAGTGTGTATGCTATGTACTTGGATGCAGTTCATCCGATCAGTGAAGCTGCATCAAAATCACTTGAGTGACTAGAATAATTAGGATTCACTCTCCCCAAATTTCCAAACCATCAGGTGAAAATCCAACGCCTCGATCAAACCATTACGGTGGCAAAATATCCAAAGGAAGCGGGAACTCCTGAAAAGTGACCTCGAGGCGCCGATCTCTGTTACACCTTTGGGTTCATTATGAACAACAGCCTCAGAGACTCCCTTCATCCCACATATTCCTTGCGGGTAGCCTTGATGGTTTAGTTTTGGACATACTTCAAGTACCCCCTGGGTATATCTCAAGTCCCCTCGCCTAAGTTAAATTACTCATCTTCTTACATTAATTTAAAATTAACCAAGATACAATTGCACAACATTCATTCCAACACTTGCAATCACTCTTAATTGTTTTTCGACTCCATTTTCAAGGCACTGGTCAACTTTTTATTTCTTTCAATCTATATGTGATTAGGTGTCATTTTCATGATTAATTGTGATTATCTCATCATGTTATTTGTTGTTTACAATTGTTAAATCGAAACTCCTAAAAAATTACTCTTTAATACCATCATCATACTAAATAATTTTGTGTTAGTAACTTAATAGGGTCTATCCCCTTTGGCATCATTGGGAGTTGAGCCTAAACGAAGGAGTTAAGAACAAGGTGACAGCCTTGACTTGAGACTTGCCCCTAAGGACACACCGAGTGGCTTGAAGATTCCTGCCACATAACCCAAGTGTGTGAAAGATGGGAACACTTTTTGGCACTGTTGCCAGGGATAAATCTTTTTATTCCTGGGTACGACTTAGCTTAACTTTTTTCTAAACAACTAAAGAGATAAAAAAAAAGTTTTGATTGATCTTGTCTTTAAAAAACATAAAAATTAAAACTCGATCCATCTGGCAACTCCACTATCTAACATCCCTCCAAGAATTTCTACCCGAAGAAACTGCCTTCAATTATTCAATCCTCTCTCTAATCCCAAAAGGTTTATTAGGGAAATATCGAATAGGCAAAATTCTCATAGAAACCTTGAAAATTTAGGAGACCAATCCCTCTCAGATATCCATCACATATTTGTAGAGAGTCGTGTTCACCAATCTCAAGAAATGACGAAATTGTTCAAACCCCTTGACTTTTCTCAGATAGCAGGTGATCCCCATGCCATTCCAAAAGATGCTATCAAGAAGCTCCCCATATTTCAGGGCAATAATGCAATCACTGCAAAGTCTCACCTTCAAAATTTTGAAAATCACTTGGTTAGTTATTGCAATGATGCTGCCCATGACCATGACGATGTCAAAATGAAGCTCTTTGCTTTATCCTTAGAAGATGATGCTGAAGAAGGGTACCTTGACCTAGATGATGATTCATATTAAACTCTTAGTGAATTTCTAGAGGGTTTTAAGAATAAATGGGGAGAAAAGAAAGAACCAAGACATCTGCTTGCTGCCCTTCATAACATTAAGAATATGGAGAATGAAACCATGGATGAATTTAACACTAATTTTAGGCGTCTGGTTGCAGAAATCCCTAAAGAAATCAAGCCAAAGGATGCCTCAATCCTCCTATATTACATCGAAGCTTTTACTGGTGATTTGAGGTACCAGTTAAAAGACAAAGAGCTAGCTGATCTAAAAACTGCTCAAGAAATGGCTGAGAAAATAGAAAAGAATATGCAGTCTTCAGGAAAATCCAATATTTCAGGTTACACTAGGGGAAACACTTCATACAACAAAGAAAAGGGAAAATCCGTTGAATTAGAATAAAAGGGAGCCTCTAAATATCCCATGGAAAAGGTAACAGACATGATAAAAGACTTGGTTACTAGTGAAAACTAATTTATGGAAAATCAGTCTGCACAACTAAATCATATGCACAATAGAATAATCACAATGAAAAGAAATAATGGACCTAGGAGATTTCATCCTAAGCAGAATCATATGTATCAAAATAAATTTCCTCAGCTATCCTGCCTAGGATTCCAAACCAGTTAGACTCAGCTAACATGGTAGAAGAAGTAATTCCATGTTGTAAACCCTGTGAACAATTCCACCAAGAAAGCACTTGTTATGTTGAAAATAAAGTCATGGAACATGGACTTCCCGAGGTCAGTAGTCAGAAAACAACTTCAATCGAGCCTAATCATATATACATGGTAGGCCAGGCCTACCCTTTATCGCCAGCTAGACAGTACAAACCTAAGGATGAAACCATTGCAGAATCTTATATTGAAACTTATGATGAAAACTGCAATGTACATGATGGAACTCCTACGTGTTCTCCATATAATGATGATAGTCTGGAAGGTTTACTGCCTTGTGACCTTTTCTCTAAAGAAGATGAGTATGAAAATGAGGACAAGTATAACTTGGAGCATGATACAAGTGATGAAAACTCCCTTATCCCTGACAAAGATGTTGATGAGGAGTCTTGGACATTCATGGAAAATCCAGTCTATGACATGAATAAAGAGGAAAATAATAAACCAGAAACTTTTGATGGTTTTGTTGATTTTTCTGCCTATGGCATATCTAAAGGAGAGAGCATGGGCCATGTGGCCTTGGGAAACTTTGATATGAAAAAGGAGCATGCAGTTTATCCATATGATCAGTCTGAGCCATATATCAGTATCAGTAATGAAGACAAAGAGAACTTGATATCAACAATGGGGAATCCATCACATCTCGCATAGATGGTGGTGATGACTATTGGGAATTTTGTGGATATCTTATTAAGAATCCTATATATGCTATATCCAACAAGGGGAGTGTCTATTTAGAAATTTGTGGAAGTCCAATATACTATACTTCCATAGAAGGAAGCATGGATCTAGAGACCTAGGAAAATCCTAGTATGGAAAAGTGGCATTCAAAACTCTTATATGATCATTCGGAGTCATATCATGCAGAGCCACACAAAGATGTCAATAATGAAGACATAGAGAAGCAGTGTTGTGAAAATACAGATGTGATGCAGTTAGTAGAATATCAGTCTCAACTATCATCTTCACATATAGAGTTTCCTCATGATTTTGAGCTGCTTGGGGATTATACAGTGAATTATCATCCGATAAGCCTTGGTGATCGGTATGATGGTGTAGTCAATCTGCCTCGTCATTCTGATTTGTACGTCAACCTTGTCTAGTCATGGATAGAAGCCGCCTGCGCAAGAAATTACCAGTTTCGGAGGAAGTTTGACGACATTATTCATGGCTATGATTTCCCATGCATCCCACCCCTTTTGGATCATAACGCAGGTTTGCATTTTCTTAATAAAGTATCCTTACTTTGGCTCGTAACCAAAGACAAGGAAATTCTTTTTTATGTTAATAAAATGCTTAAGTGGTTACATTGGATTTCTGATTACACTTAACCCTTTTTATATCATGCTTAGAGTAGGAAAATAAGCTCCTTGAAAAATAGCATTTACTTTTCGCATTTTTATTTTGTACTTAGCTATAATAAAACATTATTTTCATTGGTTAGTTACATTTATTTTGTTTAAATAAATCAGCTTAGTGGTTCATTTGGTTTTTCTGTAAAGCTTGTGATATTGAGGTTTTGTTGTCAAGTTGAGATGTTTTTACATAGTGTATAAACCAAAGATTTTGGTGTTCTCATATCCTCTCCTTGCCCTATGACCAGATCGAGCACGAGTCCCGCAGTTGGAGTCAAAATGTTACTACCTATGTTGTACTTAGTGGTTTTTTATCAAGTGAGCTTGGTGAACCGGAAAAACAGTTTTTCTTTGGACTTCAGAAGACCTTCGGAAGTGCTTCTGGGAAGTGCTTGTTGTACTATATCACATGTTCAAACCCCCTTGGGGGAGTTGTAATAGACGTTCTAGCATGATAGTGTCTGTAAAAGACTCGGTCTCTTAGACTTTATTTGTGAATCCGATCATCCCAGGGTGTTTTTTCCCTTGGTTATTATTGGTTGTTGAATAAACGACTGATAATTTATGAGTTTTTCACTCAATACCTCAAAAGTTGGGGTGGTTGTCTTGGAATTTAGACCTATTGAGGTTATTAGAGTCTATGTGTCAATGTATAAACATGCTAGGCATCATGGTCGAGTCATATGAACATGTGTAAGTCCCCCTAGGTTTTTCATTTTTTTTAATTTTTAAATTTTTTCAGTGTTTTTTATTAAATTTTATTTTTTCCAAAACTTAGGCTATTTTTTAATATTTTAATTGGAAAAATTGGTTTTGTAATAAAAGTGGGCCAAATAATTAGTTTTAGTCATGTAGGTGCTCATTTTCAAGATAAGAGCACCATGTAAACCCATGGACCCAATTTTTCAGGTTTTGAGTGATTTTCCATCACTCAAGTTATAAAAACCCAAAAAATCAATTATTGATTATTTTAATTAATAAATTGATGAATAATGGAGCAAATCCAAAATCCTAGATCAGTGGATTCTCAGCCGATTTGATTGAAATTAGTCAGATTTGAACTAGATTGACTAGATCTGACAAATCCTTGACTGAAGGAGGTGATCTGGACAGATCTAGAGTTCATCTTCAGCATCCTTTATGGGGAATTGTGCCCTCTCTCTCTCCTCCACACGTGTGGGCTCTCCTGGAAGCTTTGTGGATTGATGTGTCAGTCTGTGGGTTGATGTGTCAGCTCAATCAGCCCCTCGATTGACCGGTAGGCTCATTGGAAGCTCAGTTCAACTTCATATCAAGCATTGATGGACTCTCTTTCAGCTGCAGTGGTCTATCTCCTTGGGATTTGCACCCCCCTTGGGTTGGATCTCCTCTTTTTTGTATAAATAAAGCTCAGATCACCTCTTCCAAACTAGTTAGAACTGGGATTGAGGTGTTTTTGCTCTTGTACTTTGTTATTGTTTATTATTCTGGAATAAAGAAGCTTTGAAGGCAATATCTATGGTGTAATGCTCTTCATGTGTGGATGGTGATTGTCAAATGCTTAAGAGGTATAATATGTGTTATTTATCATTGCTTTTACTGGTTAATTTTTTTCCTTGAAGGAGAGAGCTCCCTCCTGTTAGGGTAAGAGTTTATTCTAGTTTTATTTATGCTCTTACTATTTTATTGTTTCAGATCTATTGGAGTTGCATGTATTTTAAGTTTAATTGCATGCTTTCCAATTATCTCTTCTAGCAGCACCTATGTTTTAACCATCTATTTGTGCAAGGATTTCTAAGTTGCAGGTGATCTTTCTTGTAGAAGAGTTTGAGCTGGTTTTCATATTCCTCATCTTCAAGATCTTCTGAATAACATAGTCCCTCGGTGTTGCACCAAAGCAGACTCCAAAGCCCAACATTACCAGGCTTCCAACACTCTTTCTCTCTCTTTCTCCTTCAAAAAATCAATTTTCTCACCTGGTTACTGTGTTCAAAAGATTTGTTATAATTTAGATTTGTAATTTTAAAGTAAAAATTACATAGATCTACTATTTCAAATCTCATAGTCTAGATTTCATTTCTGAAAAGTATCATTAAGCATTCTAGATCTAGCATAAGGAAATCGTTCATTTTGCATGGCAAGTTAAAGAAAATCCGTAGGTTGCATGCTCTAGATTTATTTTTCTATTTTAAAAAGAATAAATCTAGTAATCAGTGCATATTTCATTGTTTGCAGAAACAGCAAGCCAAGATCCCAAGGAAATCTTGCTTTCCTTGGTTCCTGTTTCACATGTTTAGCTAGTTTTAACTTAGTTTTTTTTTTAGTTAAGGTAGTCTGACCCAAAGGTACTCTTAGAGTGATTTTGGGCATATTTTATTCTAACATTCTTGCTGGTTCTTAGCAGGTGTAGCAGAAAAGAAAAGAAGATGTTGTTAGAAAGTGGCCTCAGGAGTGTTCAAATCCCCCCATTGGTGTCCCCTTTGACTGAAATCTTAAAATTTTTGGAAAGTTGTAAGATATTGGTTTCATCCCATATAAGGACCAAGAGGTTTCTGATATTGTAACCAATAATAATAAAAGGAAATATTTTTTTTGAGGAGGCTCTTTCGAGCCTGCTCCCCATCCCCCAAAGGGGGATCTGCATCCATTTCACCTTTTTGCATTTTTCCCTTTTTTTAGCTCTAGTTTAGTAATGACATGCATGATTGTATACTTTGATATAATTTTGCATTATTCTATATTTTAATTTCAAAGTAATCATACTACTTACCCCACGACTTCTCGATTGACCCACAAGGGGAAAGAGATGCGTGGTAGGACAAATTAGAAAACCAGTGTTGTGTATCTTTGTTTCCATTTTCATTAATTGTTCCATTAGTCATAATAAAATCAACCCCTCCTTGAGTCCCCGATTGAGTTCCACTTGGACCGAAAGAGGTTCCTGGAGGGTTTTCTTTTTAAACAAGAACACCTCCTTTAAAATTTACTAAAAGTAAAAACGACTCCAGTGTGTATGCTCTGTACTTGGCTATGGTTCATCCGATCAGTAAAGCTACAACAAAATCACTTGAGTGACTAGAATAATTAGGATTCACTCTCCCTAAATTGACAAACCATTAGGAAAAAATCCAATGCCTCGATCAAACCATTACGATGGCAAAATACTCGAAGGAAGCAGGAACTCCCGAAAAGTGACCTCAGGACGCCGATCTCTATTACACCTTTGGGTGCATTATGAACAACAGCCTCAGAGACTCCATTAAACCCACATATTCCTTGCAGGCCGTGATGGTTTAGTTTTGGACATACTTCAATTACCCCCTGGGTATATCTGGAGTCTCCCCGCCTAAGTTAAATTACTCATCTTCTTACATTAATTTAAAATTAACCAAGATACAATTGCACAACATTCATTCCAGCACTTGCAAGCACTCTTAATTGTTTTTCAACTCCATTTTCAAGGCACTGGTCAACTGTTTATTTCTTTCAATCTATATGTGATTGGGTGTCATTTTCATGCTTACTTGTGATTATCTCATCATTTTATTTGTCATTTACAATTGTTAAATCGAAACTCCTAAAAACTTACTCTTTAATACCATCATCATACTAAATAATTTTGCATTAGTAACTTAAAAGGGACTACCCCCCTTGGCTTCATTAGGAGTTGAGCCTAAACAGAGGAGTCAAGAACAAGGTGAAAGCCTTGACTCGAGACTTGCCCGCAAGGACACACAAAGTGGCTTGAATATTTCTGCCATGTAACCCAGGTGTGTGAAAGGCAGCAACACTTTTTGGCACTATTGCTAGGGATAAATGTTTTTATTCCTGGTTATGACATAGCTTAACCTTTTTTTAAACAACTAAAAAGATAAAAAAAAAATTGATTGATCTTGTCTTTAAAAAACATAAAAATATAAAATCGATCAATCTGGTGACTCCACTATCTAACATCCCTCCAAGAATTTCTACCCAAAGAAACTGCATTCAATTATTCAATCCTCTCCCTGATCCCGAAAGGTTTATTAGGGAAATATTGAATAGGTAGACTTCTCGTAGAAACCTTGAAAATTTAGGAGACCAATCCCTCTCAGATATCCATCACATATTTGTAGAGAGTCATGTTCACCAATCTCAAGAAATGACGGAATTTTTCAAACCCCTTGACTTTTCTCAGATAGCAGGTTCTCCCCATGCCATTCCAAAAGATGCTATCAAGAAGCTCCCCATGTTTCAGGGCAATAATTCCATCACTGCCAAGTCTCACCTTCAAAAGTTTGAAAAGCACCTGTGTCAGTTATTGTTAACACCCAAAAATGGTTAACTACCTCATCTACCCCATTACATGGCTCATTTGTCCACTTTCCTACCATATCTCCATAAAAAACCCATAAAACCATCTAAAAGGTCACCGAAAAGCTTAAAATGCCTCCAAAAGGCTATGAAATCCTTTTTTCCTCCAAAAATATCCAAAAAGGAATAAAAAACATAAAATAATGAGGAAAAAAGAAGAAACCCTAAATAGCTGAAACCCTAAACAGCTAAAACCCTAAAAAGCTGACCTAAACCACATGGTTTTATAAATAAGTGATGGAGACCCATTATTCCAGATCCCACATTATCATAAGCATCCTCCCTCTGCCGAAATTGTTCTTGAAACCCTAGCTTACCATTAAGCTACTTTCACCATTGAGAACTCTTTTTGGCCCATTTCCACCACAGGAGAAAGGGAAGAAGCAGCTTGGAGCTCGAAGCCACCGACATCGGACCAGCGCAACGGACTCCATCAACCTCCTCATTGGAGGTAACATCAATAAAGATCATCATTTATTTCTTTACCGTTTCTGCTTTATATTATTTACTTTTCATCGTATTGTTTCATGTTATTTGCTTTTTACTGTTTTAGCTTCAAGGACGTATTTAGATTAGTTTTTGTTTCAGTTTATCATTATTTAATTCATATATCATTGAACTGCTACTAAGGAATCCATATTCCTTAGTAGGTGCTCATTCGCACAAGCTAGGGTGAAAACCCTAGCAACAGTTTTGGCGACTCCGCTGTCTTTTTTAATTTAATTTTTCCGTACTGTACTTTCGGCTGTCATTTTCGGCCGTCGGAAACCGCACTTTTTCTTTTCGCAGTCGCGGCCCGACCGCGCATTTCAGGTCCTAACCTGCGACCAGCCCGCCGCTGTCGGCCTTTTTCCTGCGTCTTGGACGCGTCTCTGAACATTTCGTAGTCGCGTCCCGACCGCGTCTGTCGTCCTCAAAACCCGCGGCCCGACCGCAGCTGTTTAGCCAAGAAACCGCGTCCCAACCGCGCCTGTTCACACCAAACCCGCGGTCCGACCGCCACTGTAGCTAAAAACCAGCGATCTGCGCGCGACTGTTGCCTTCAAACCCGCGGTCTGACCGCGCGAGTCCGCCCCATACCCGCGGTCTGCGAACTATTTTTTGCCCTTGTTTCCGCGCCGAAACCCAGCCACTTTGCCTCCATTTTTCCTGCACTTGCACAGCCACCTATTCCACTTGTAGCCCTACAGCCATTTCTGTCCCTTGTTTATAGAATTGTTTAAAATATTTTAGCATTATTTATTTCAAAAAAAATTCGCATGGTAAAATTTTTTAAAAGTTTTTCATACATTATTATTGTTATTGAGTAACTATTTTGGATTCATAACCTCACAAGCACACAATCTGTCCCCTAATTTAAGTGAGACCTAAAATCTACTTAACTCAACCAACACTATAACCTCATTTGAGGAACACAAAAGAATTTTGTAGTTAGGTAGGATCGGGGGGATAGGCTTCCAATAACACCCCTCGGTTATTTACACGTGAGACATAGTTGTTGTCCATTAGGGAACCAAAATCCCTTAGTATTTTTTGACACGGTCACAACCGGTTTATCAGAGGGCCTCTCCCTTAGGAGGGTTGAAGTCGTGAGATTGGTTCCGGAAGTCTGAGTGGAATACCGAAATCCATTTAGTAACTGAAGGGCTACCTTTCGCAGTTCTCGGAATACCCCTGTATAGGGATTATTGCAGTAAAAGAACCAAGCGGCAGATTTACCTTTCTGGACGTGTCATGAACGGGGTATCTTAGTTGCCATACTTCTAGGTTTGCGTACCCGGTGTCCCTCCCGGTAGGGGGATACTTTAGCCATTTGACTTTCCTATTTATATTGTCTGACTTGGATTTCATCACCTTGCAGAGGATATACTTAGTTGAGTCATAATACTATTAGTTAGGTGTTTGCATGCTCCCTTACCTCCTCTTGGTCTAGTGAGTCCACCGATTTTTCTTTTTTAGGAAACCGACTGCTTATTGGTATTCTGACCACTTTGTTGACACTCCGCCTATTGTAGCACGCAGTTACACTAGGTGTTTTGAGTTGTTCTTTTGGCCTGAGTGCCTTATTTTTTGAGCTCTCCTTCTGCACACACGGTTGCATTAGGGTTTTTGATTTGTTTTTTCGACACCACAACCCACATATTTGAAAACCACTTGTCACCATTGACTCTCCGAGACATTCTCGTCGCCTCAGAGGCGAGCCCCCACAGCACGGTTCACTTGACACCACCCGTCATCACCGTAGATCTCTAGCCTTGTCACTCGACTCCACTTGTCAGCGGCATAGGACTCCGTCACCAGATTCCGAGAACACTCTTTACACTGCCCCCACTAGCCCCATGGCTGGTGTGAATCCTAATCCCTTCATTATAGGGGCCACCGGTGGTACATCCGCCTCTATACCAGTTACCACACCTATCATGGGTATGCCCTCCATGGGAGGCCCATCTACCATTCCCCTCATCGTACCTATTCCCACGGCAGGAATACCCATACCCACTCCATTAGTAACTCCTACCGCCCTTGGTGGCGCAGGACCTTCTCATGCCACCGTAGTTCCCCCACTTGGGGGTAACATCCCTCACATGACCCCTCCACCTGGGGGCATGGGCCCCAACATGGTCCAACCCAC